>OZ024756.1:43721740-43731740 GCA_964016885.1 Eledone cirrhosa
AATACATTATGAAGAGAGAAGAAACATTTAGATATAATTAGTAATAAAATGTATCATACCTAAAGACGCGTTCTTGAGACTAGTAAAATGAGGTATCCTCTTGATAAGTCGGCAGACCTCGCAAGGACTCTATATCTTTATGATATATTGTTTTTGTTTATGCCACGAAACTACGTAGTCGAGGAATTTAGGAGCAGTTTAGGTATGATACATTTTATTACTAATTATATCTAAATGTTTCTTCTCTCTTCATAATGTATATATATATATATATATGTATATGGTAATATATGTATATGTATATATATATATATATATATATATGTATATGGTAATATATGTATCATCATCATCATCATCATCATCATCAACGTTTAACGTCCGTGTTCCACGCTTGCATGGGTTTGGACGGGGGTAGTCCCACTTGAGGCAAGAGTGATTGTCTTGCTCGCATAGGACTGTCTGGCAGGTTTTCTACAGTTGGATGCCCTTCCTAACACCAACCACATTTACAGTGTGGGTCTGGGAGGTTTTTACCGTGTTGCCTACACGGCCACATTACAGCGTGGACTGTGTGTTTTTTTGTCGTGACACCTACACGATCTCATTTGTTTCGGCCTGGATGGCGCGGCACCAACATAACTTTACATAGAACGGGGTGGTGTGGATGGGGTGGGGGTGGTGGCGGGACGGGGTGTATTTTGTTAGAGATGCCTACTGGCAAGGCGGGTCTTCTCTGTTACTGAGTACCGCCAAAGGTCACGGTCCAGTGACATTGTCTTGGAGAGGTGTAAGTGTGTGAGGTCGGAGTTTATCAGCTCATCCCATGTTTTTCTAGGTCTGCCTAATCCGTGGCTACCGTCTATCTTTATTGCCCTGCACTTTGTAATACAGCTATCGACTTTCATGCGCATCACGTGTCCATACCAACGCAGCCTTCTCTCGAGTAAACAACATCTGATCCCTCTTATCTCTAATTTTTTCCTTAGTTCGTTTATGCTTTGCCGTTCACATATATTACTGTTACACATCCAGCGGAGCATGCAAGCTTCGTTCCTCTCTAGTCTGCGTATATCCTCTGCACACAATGCCCAGGTCTCACTACCATGCAACATTGCTGTTCGTATGCAGGCATCGTACAACCTGCCTTTCATTTTTAGGGAGAACCCTTTAGCAGCTAATAGTGGTATAAGCTCTCTGAACTTTTTCCAACCAGTTCTGACTCTAGCTACAGTACTTTCAGAGCACCCTCCCCCACTGCTGATTTTATCGCCCAGGTAACGGAAGCTGTCCACTCTTTCTATAGAACCCTCTGCGCAATTGAAAGAGCTAGTATTTTGTGGGCACTTGCTGCTACTTATTGCACCAGAACACCGGCCACATGTAAAGTCTATGTTCTTAGTTAGCTTACCTGTGATCCCACTACATCTTTTATGCACCCATACTTTGCATTTAGGACATAAGATGGAGTTTCTACCTACGCCTTTCCTACATACCGAGCACGACCATTTCCCAGAAGGGACCGCCGCCTTGTTTTCTTTCCTACAAACTAGAACTTTGGTCTTAGCCAGGTTAATTTTAAGTCCTTTTGACTCTAGGCCGTGCTTCCATGTTTGGAATTTCTTCTCTAGCTCGGCCATTGATTCCGCTATGAGTGTCAGGTCGTCTGCGTATAGGAGTTCCCATGGGCAGCCTGTCTTGAACTCCTCTGTTATAGCCTGAAGGGCAATAATAAATAGTAGGGGGCTGAGAACAGAGCCCTGATGGACGCCAACTTTTACGCTAAACTCTTCACTATATTCGTTGTTAATTCTAACTTTGCTGACTGTTTCTTTATACATGGCTTGTATAGCCCTCACAAGCCATTCGTCAACGCCTAGTTTTCTAAGAGCCCACCAGATAATGGAGCGGGGGACTCTGTCGAAGGCTTTCTCCAGGTCGACAAAAGCTAAGTAGAGGGGTTTACCTTTAGCTAGGTACTTCTCCTGTAGTTGTCGTACTATGAAAAGAGCGTCTGTGGTGCTTTTGCCTGACACAAACCCGAACTGCATTTCATCTAGATCAATTCTCTCTCTGATTAGTTGCGCTATTACTTTTTCCGTGACCTTCATGACCTGGTCGATTAATTTAATGCCTCTATAGTTACTCCTATCTAGGGCGTCTCCTTTACCCTTATAACAGTTAACGATGATGCTGCTATGCCAGTCCTTCGGAACAACCCCATTCTGTACGACTTGGTTAACTATGCGGGTGACCATGGTGTGTCCCACCGTGCCAGATGCCTTCAGCATCTCAGCAACTATTTCCGAAGGCCCAGCCGCCTTACCAGTCTTCATATCCTTGATTGCCTTACTTATTATACTCCCCTCGACTAACACTGCTGGTCCCTCTATCGGGTCGATATGGGGGAGACTGTCTTTCTCCCATTTATTCTCCTCATTTAGTAGCCTTTCATAGTGACACTTCCAAGCTACCTTCTTATCAGTGTCGGTGATGGCAAGTATGCCATCATCGTTAAGTACACACTTCTCCCCGACAATATCACGGTTTTCCTTGACGCATTGCCTGGCAATCCTGAACACCTCACGTTTTTGGTCATCGCGTTGTAGAACATGCTTGAACTTTCTTTCCTCAGCTTCCCTTCTTGCTAAGTACACTTCTCTCCTAGCTTCCCTCCTGGCCACTTGATAGTCTACTCTACTTCCCCCATCCCGCCATACTTTCCAAGCCTGCTTTTTGGCCTTAATTGACCCCTCCACCCTACTGTTCCACCACCATGTTACTCTCCTCCTGCCTACAGGCCTGCTCCAGCCACAGACTTCGTCTGTCGCCAACAGCAGGTTTGCTTTCAGAAATTCCCGCTGTCCCTCTATATTGTCCGATTCTAGATGCTCTTCCTTACTGTCGAAAGCATCAAGTAATATGCTTTGAAATTTATTTCTGGCTGTGGGGTCCTTTAGTTTCCATATTTTCCTCCTGAGGATAGTCCTCTTCTGCTGTCGAGTACGTCTCGTCCTGACTATGAGGTCGCTAATTATCAGTCTATGTTGGGAGGTGCATTCTTCATGGGGGAGGGATTTAGTGTTTACAACAGACACTCTGTCACGTCTTCTGGTAAGGATATAATCTACCTGGCTTGTGTGTTCCTCGGATCTATAGGTGATCAGGTGATTGTCACGTTTTTTGAAGTTAGTGTTACAGATAGTTAGGTTATTTGCATCACAGTATTCCAGGACTCTGGAGCCTTCCTCATTTCTAGTACCAAACCCATAGCCTCCATGGATTTCGTCGTAGCCGTCACAATGTTGTCCAACGTGACCATTTAGGTCGCCTGCAATAATTATATAGTCACTGTCAGATATTTGGGAGGTAGTTAGCAACAGTGTCTCATAGAATCTGTCTTTTATAGTGCCGGGCAGTCCGGATTGGGGTGCGTACGCAGATATTACTGTCACCGTAGTTCTATTGAGGACAAGTCTTATTTTAATTATTCTGTCGTTCACTCTATTTACGTCTATTATCTTATCTGCCCACTTTTCTGCTACCATGATTCCTACTCCACCCAGCCCATCGTCGTTTCCCACCCAGAAAAGCTTATAACATCGTTTTTTACCCTCAATGAATCTAGCAGACCCACCCCTCCACCTGGTCTCTTGAATACAACAAACATCGACCTCCTTACGTTCAAGCATTTCTACAACCTCGTTAGCGCGACCCTTTAGGGTGCCTACATTTATGGTACCAACTCTGAAGTTTTGGGTTGCATTTGGAGGGTGGGGGTGGTGGGGGGCGGGAGGAGATAGGGTTATGTTAGCCATCCGCGGACGAAACAAAGAGGAGTGCTCGCATTCTCGTCCACGAGGTGAATTTGACTTTAACTTTGGCATTTTCGCTCTGAGCGTCCAGATTTTTCTCTCCCTTCCACTCTCCAGGATTCCGCAGTCCGTCCGTCCATCCATCCATCCATCCATCATATATCGAAGGCAACCGGGCAAGCGATAGTATAGGCCTCTGGCTTATGATTTGGTCCGCGTAATAATAATAATGGTGATGCGTGGGGGTGGGGGGCTCTGGCTTATAATAATGATGGTGATGCGTGGGGGGGGGGCTCTGGCTTATGATTGGTCCACGTATTAAGTATGGTGGTGTGTGGGGGCGGGAGGGAGGGGTGTGGGGTAGCTAGCTGGAAGGTTATGAATGTTTAACAAGCGATTTAACAAAAAGCAAAACTGCAAGATTTGTTCTGTTCAATACGACAAAAACACCGTATTTAAACCTTAAATAGATAACAAAAAATACAGATTTCGGATTTTGCGAGATTGGATGTTTGGACTATGTACGAAATTGAGCGTGGAATGGATAGAGAAAAATTTGTACTTTACGATTTACATGAGTACACCATAGTAGAAATAATTGAAGCAGCGGTGGATTGGCGAAAGTGAATAAACATGAAGGAGAACTTATCTTATATATATATATGTGTGTGTGTGTGTGTGTAGCTAAGAGAGAAAGAGAGGGGGGAGAAGGGGGAGAGATATTGTGGCTGACCGCAGCCCCTCGTGGAGTAGCAGGAGGGTGAAGGGGTGGAGCGGATTTTTGACTTTCAAGTAGCATACTATATATATTTAAAGTAATTTATAAGTAGAATGGGAAGGATTTTGTTTTTTGTTTGAGAATACGATAGAATTAAGGAATTGGACGATACGATAGAATTAAGAATGGGAAGGATTTTGTTTTTTTTTTGTTTGGGGATACGATAGAATTAAGGAATTGGAGAATACGATAGAATTAATGAATTGATGAGCTGGAAGGTTATGAATGTTTAACAAGCGATTTAACAAAAAGCAAAACTGCAAGATTTGTTCTGTTCAATACGACAAAAACACCGTATTTAAACCTTAAATAGATAACAAAAAATACAGATTTCGGATTTTGCGAGATTGGATGTTTGGACTATGTACGAAATTGAGCGTGGAATGGATAGAGAAAAATTTGTACTTTACGATTTACATGAGTACACCATAGTAGAAATAATTGAAGCAGCGGTGGATTGGCGAAAGTGAATAAACATGGAGAACTTATCTTATATATATATATGTGTGTGTGTGTGTGTGTAGCTAAGAGAGAAAGAGAGGGGGGGAAGGGGGAGAGATATTGTGGCTGACCGCAGCCCCTCGTGGAGTAGCAGGAGGGTGAAGGGGTGGAGCGGATTTTTGACTTTCAAGTAGCATACTATATATATTTAAAGTAATTTATAAGTAGAATGGGAAGGATTTTGTTTTTTGTTTGAGAATACGATAGAATTAAGGAATTGGACGATACGATAGAATTAAGAATGGGAAGGATTTTGTTTTTTTTTTGTTTGGGGATACGATAGAATTAAGGAATTGGAGAATACGATAGAATTAATGAATTGATGAGCTGGAAGGTTATGAATGTTTAACAAGCGATTTAACAAAAAGCAAAACTGCAAGATTTGTTCTGTTCAATACGACAAAAACACCGTATTTAAACCTTAAATAGATAACAAAAAATACAGATTTCGGATTTTGCGAGATTGGATGTTTGGACTATGTACGAAATTGAGCGTGGAATGGATAGAGAAAAATTTGTACTTTACGATTTACATGAGTACACCATAGTAGAAATAATTGAAGCAGCGGTGGATTGGCGAAAGTGAATAAACATGAAGGAGAACTTATCTTATATATATATATATATGTGTGTGTGTGTGTGTGTAGCTAAGAGAGAGATAGAGGGGAAGAAAGAGAGGGGGGGGAAGGGGGAGAGATATTGTGGCTGACCGCAGCCCCTCGTGGAGTAGCAGGAGGGTGAAGGGGTGGAGCGGATTTTTGACTTTCAAGTAGCATACTATATATATTTAAAGTAATTTATAAGTAGAATGGGAAGGATTTTGTTTTTTGTTTGAGAATACGATAGAATTAAGGAATTGGACGATACGATAGAATTAAGAATGGGAAGGATTTTGTTTTTTTTTTGTTTGGGGATACGATAGAATTAAGGAATTGGAGAATACGATAGAATTAATGAATTGATGAGCTGGAAGGTTATGAATGTTTAACAAGCGATTTAACAAAAAGAAAAACTGCAAGATTTGTTCTGTTCAATACGACAAAAACACCGTATTTAAACCTTAAATAGATAACAAAAAATACAGATTTCGGATTTTGCGAGATTGGATGTTTGGACTATGTACGAAATTGAGCGTGGAATGGATAGAGAAAAATTTGTACTTTACGATTTACATGAGTACACCATAGTAGAAATAATTGAAGCAGCGGTGGATTGGCGAAAGTGAATAAACATGAAGGAGAACTTATCTTATATATATATATATATGTGTGTGTGTGTGTGTGTAGCTAAGAGAGAGATAGAGGGGAAGAAAGAGAGGGGGGGGGGGAAGGGGGAGAGATATTGTGGCTGACCGCAGCCCCTCGTGGAGTAGCAGGAGGGTGAAGGGGTGGAGCGGATTTTTGACTTTCAAGTAGCATACTATATATATTTAAAGTAATTTATAAGTAGAATGGGAAGGATTTTGTCTTTTGTTTGAGAATACGATAGAATTAAGGAATTGGACGATACGATAGAATTAAGAATGGGAAGGATTTTGTTTTTTTTTTGTTTGGGGATACGATAGAATTAAGGAATTGGAGAATACGATAGAATTAATGAATTGATGAGCTGGAAGGTTATGAATGTTTAACAAGCGATTTAACAAAAAGCAAAACTGCAAGATTTGTTCTGTTCAATACGACAAAAACACCGTATTTAAACCTTAAATAGATAACAAAAAATACAGATTTCGGATTTTGCGAGATTGGATGTTTGGACTATGTACGAAATTGAGCGTGGAATGGATAGAGAAAAATTTGTACTTTACGATTTACATGAGTACACCATAGTAGAAATAATTGAAGCAGCGGTGGATTGGCGAAAGTGAATAAACATGAAGGAGAACTTATCTTATATATATATATGTGTGTGTGTGTGTGTGTGTGTAGCTAAGAGAGAGATAGAGGGGAAGAAAGAGAGGGGGGGAAGGGGGAGAGATATTGTGGCTGACCGCAGCCCCTCGTGGAGTAGCAGGAGGGTGAAGGGGTGGAGCGGATTTTTGACTTTCAAGTAGCATACTATATATATTTAAAGTAATTTATAAGTAGAATGGGAAGGATTTTGTTTTTTGTTTGAGAATACGATAGAATTAAGGAATTGGACGATACGATAGAATTAAGAATGGGAAGGATTTTGTTTTTTTTTTGTTTGGGGATACGATAGAATTAAGGAATTGGAGAATACGATAGAATTAATGAATTGATGAGCTGGAAGGTTATGAATGTTTAACAAGCGATTTAACAAAAAGCAAAACTGCAAGATTTGTTCTGTTCAATACGACAAAAACACCGTATTTAAACCTTAAATAGATAACAAAAAATACAGATTTCGGATTTTGCGAGATTGGATGTTTGGACTATGTACGAAATTGAGCGTGGAATGGATAGAGAAAAATTTGTACTTTACGATTTACATGAGTACACCATAGTAGAAATAATTGAAGCAGCGGTGGATTGGCGAAAGTGAATAAACATGAAGGAGAACTTATCTTATATATATATATATATGTGTGTGTGTGTGTGTGTAGCTAAGAGAGAGATAGAGGGGAAGAAAGAGAGGGGGGAAGGGGGAGAGATATTGTGGCTGACCGCAGCCCCTCGTGGAGTAGCAGGAGGGTGAAGGGGTGGAGCGGATTTTTGACTTTCAAGTAGCATACTATATATATTTAAAGTAATTTATAAGTAGAATGGGAAGGATTTTGTCTTTTGTTTGAGAATACGATAGAATTAAGGAATTGGACGATACGATAGAATTAAGAATGGGAAGGATTTTGTTTTTTTTTTGTTTGGGGATACGATAGAATTAAGGAATTGGAGAATACGATAGAATTAATGAATTGATGAGCTGGAAGGTTATGAATGTTTAACAAGCGATTTAACAAAAAGCAAAACTGCAAGATTTGTTCTGTTCAATACGACAAAAACACCGTATTTAAACCTTAAATAGATAACAAAAAATACAGATTTCGGATTTTGCGAGATTGGATGTTTGGACTATGTACGAAATTGAGCGTGGAATGGATAGAGAAAAATTTGTACTTTACGATTTACATGAGTACACCATAGTAGAAATAATTGAAGCAGCGGTGGATTGGCGAAAGTGAATAAACATGAAGGAGAACTTATCTTATATATATATATATGTGTGTGTGTGTGTGTGTGTGTGTAGCTAAGAGAGAGATAGAGGGGAAGAAAGAGAGGGGGGGGAAGGGGGAGAGATATTGTGGCTGACCGCAGCCCCTCGTGGAGTAGCAGGAGGGTGAAGGGGTGGAGCGGATTTTTGACTTTCAAGTAGCATACTATATATATTTAAAGTAATTTATAAGTAGAATGGGAAGGATTTTGTTTTTTGTTTGAGAATACGATAGAATTAAGGAATTGGACGATACGATAGAATTAAGAATGGGAAGGATTTTGTTTTTTTTTTGTTTGGGGATACGATAGAATTAAGGAATTGGAGAATACGATAGAATTAATGAATTGATGAGCTGGAAGGTTATGAATGTTTAACAAGCGATTTAACAAAAAGCAAAACTGCAAGATTTGTTCTGTTCAATACGACAAAAACACCGTATTTAAACCTTAAATAGATAACAAAAAATACAGATTTCGGATTTTGCGAGATTGGATGTTTGTATATATATATATATATATATATATGTATATATTGTATATGTATATATATATATGTATATGGTAATATATGTATATGTATATATATATATATATATATATATGTATATGGTAATATATATATATATATATATATATGTATATGGTAATATATATATATATATGTATATGGTAATATATATGTATTTCATTTCATTTCATTTCATTTGAGTTTGAGTCCATGCTCAGGCCAAGTCGAAGACTCCACCCTCAGAGTCTGGTGTGGTTGCCAGGTTGGATTCTCTGTTTAATTTTGACATGTGTAGGAGCGAGTTTGAGTCAGTTTGTGCTCGTTGTGTATATCCTGGGAGATGGGGTTCATCTCTAATGGTGCTTAAGTATCTATCCAGCTGCAATTTGAATGATTCCACACTGCATCCTGATAGATTTCTGACATGTACCGGAATGGAGTTGAATAGTTGTGCCCCTCGAACCAACAGACTTGACTCTCGCAGGGTTTTTGCTGCCTGGCCAGCCTTTTTGTTGATTGGTGGTAGCTGGCAGCGTCTTCCGTGGTGCAGTGAGTGGTAGGTTTTGATACCAAAGTTTGGCACCTTTTGCTCTATCATTTTCCAAATGTATATAATTCGGTATCGCTCAAATCTTCTTTCTATTGAGTACATCTTCAAGGTTTTGAGTCTTTGCCAATAGTCCAGGTCCCTCGTTTCTGAGAAGTATGAGGTAAAATTTCTTTGGAGCGATTCCATCTTAGATAGTTGGCCCTTTGTTGTTGGTGACCACAACTGAGAACAGTAGTCAATCCTCGGAAGTATCATACTGGACCGAGATCTTTGGCGGTACTCAGTAATAGAGAAGACCCGTCTTACCTAAATACAAAGTAAAACCTACTACAGTCAGTAGGCATCTCTAACAAAATACACCCCCGTCCCACCACCCCCACCCCATCCACACCGCCCCTTTCAATGTAAAGTTATGTTGGTGCCACAACATCCAGGCCGAAACAAATGAGATCGTGTAGGTGTCATGACAAAAAAAACACAGTCCACGCTGTAATGTGGCCGTGTAGGCAACACAGTAAAAACCTCCCAGCCCCACACTGTAAATGTGGTTGGTGTTAGGAAGGGCATCCAGCTGTGGAAAACCCGCCAGACAGTCCTATGCGAGCAAGACAACCACTCTTGCCTCAAGTGGGAAAACTCCCGTCCAAACCCATGCAAGCGTGGAACATGGACGTT
>OZ024756.1:43736740-43739240 GCA_964016885.1 Eledone cirrhosa
CATGTTGTTTGTTTCCTGCCATTTGTATATGGTGGTCAGGTCCTTTTGTAAGGCCTCTGTATCCACCTCATCTTTGATTTGTTTCTTGACCCTGGTGTCATCAGCAAAGGATGAGACGTTGCTGGTTGTATCTTCATCTATGTCAGAGATGAGGATGAGAAACAGGATCAGGCCGAGTACTGTACCCTGAGGAACACTGCTGGTCACAGGTGATGGTGTTGAATGGGTTCCATTCACAGTGACTGTTTGAGTTCTATTTGTAAGGAACTCATGTATCCATGTACCAACTTTTCCTCCTACTCCTAGCTTTCGAAGTTTGTGTCCCAGGATGCCATGATCTACCTTGTCAAATGCCTTGGCAAAGTCGAGGTAAATAACATCTGTGTTGTATCCATTCTCTAGATTTTCTAGGATTTGGTCATGGTGTGCCAGTAGTTGGGAAAGACATGATCTACCTAACCTGAATCCATGCTGGTTGCAATTCATCAGATTGTTGGATTCCAGGAACTCAACCAGTTTTCCACGAACTATTCTTTCGAAGACCTTGATAATGTGTGATGTCAGTGAGATTGGTCGGTAGTTCTTTGGTTTTGATTTGCTGTCCCCTTTATGTATTGGAGTTACGTGTGCTTTTTTATATGTATTTGGTATTTTGCCATTCTCCATAGATTCCTTCCATATCATGTAAAGGGGTTTCAACAATTGTACCTTGCAGTTTTTAAGTATCATGGCATTGAAACCATCAGGCCCTGCAGCCGAGTGCATGGAGAGCTTGTCTATGGCTCTTTCTATGTCTTCTGGGTTGAAATCAATGTCGGATAGGGTAGGTTTAGTATGGTCGATATCCTTGAAGAATTCTCCTGGGTCATGGATCTTCATGGTTTTAGATGGCTCACTGAAGACACTTTTATACTGTTGACCCAACATTTCTGCCATTTCAATAGGGTTATTCACTACATCCCCATTTTGTCTCTGGAGAGGTCCTATTGTTGACTTGGTATTCGAGTATTTCTTTGCAAAACTGTAGAAACATTTTGGATTTTTCTTGATGTTTTCTATGGCTCTCTTTTCTGCATTGTTACGTTCTTCATCATAGTGTTGTTTTAGATTGTCTTCTAATCTGTATATTTGGTCAAGGACTTTCTGTAGTTCATGTTTTGATGTCAGCTTAGATGTTTTGTTTCTTAGTCTTGACCTTTTGCGCATCAGGATCTTTCGCTCCCGTGGTACAGGTTTTTTTGTGGATTTGGTTTTCTTAAGAGGAATATGTTTTGCACATATTTCTTCGATCTTGTTTAAGAATTTCTTGTGTTTATCTGGCCCAGTAAGGTAGAGATCCCAGTCAATGATTTGTAACTGGTTGTTAATAGTTTCCCAATTTGCCTGGTGATAATCATACCTGCATAGCTTTGGCATGTCCTTTTGTTTAAGAGTTGTGGCATTGGGCTCATTACCAATGTGTAAATGCATTTCAATAATATTGTGGTCTGAAAGGATTGTTGGGGTTGAGTGAAGGTCAAATAGCGTGTCCTCGTTGTTGGTGAAAACCAAGTCGATCGTATTATTATTTCTAGTTGCTTCTGTCATCATTTGTTTGAGGTATAATTTCTCTGTGACTTCCAACAGTTTGGCTGCCTGTATTTGTTCAGCTTTTGTCCCCAGTTTTAGTATGTGTCCATGTGATGTTAGGGAAGTTGAAGTCACCAAGGAGGATAATGTCTGGCATTGGACTCGCCATGTTTCCCAGAATTTGTTGGAGCTTTGTCAGTGGCTCAGTGAAGGATAATGTTGGGCTGTTTGGCGGTCTGTACATTATTGTTACAACTGTATTAAGTTGGATGATTTTTATGCACAGCAGGTTGCAGTAGGCATTTGATTCATTGACAAGTTCTATGCATGCATAGGTATCATGGATATACATGATAACGCCCCCATGGGATCTGCCTTGTCTATCACATCTGAAGATGTTGAATCCATTCATTGAGATTTCGCTGTTGCGGATGTTTTCGTTGAGATGACTTTCAGTAATTCCAATTATTTTGGAGTTGTTTTCTGTTGGTAATTCTTCCAAGAAAGGGACTTTACACCGTTTTGTTTTCAGATAAAGACCCTGGATATTTGCTGTTATTACGCTTGTTGTACCTGATACATCTGCCCTATTGTTGGCAAGACTGTTGTAGTTGCTGGGACTGTGCTGACTGGATATTCGGTCTGCTGGGCTGTCTGTATTTGTTGTATGTGCCCTGTAAGTCCATATATATATAATATATATAATATATATATTATTTATATATATAATATATTATATATATCTATATATTATATATATAATATATAATATATATATAATATATATATAATATATATATAATATATATATAATATATATATTATATATATATAAAATATATATTATATATATAATGTAAATGTGGTTGGTGTTAGGAAGGGCATCCAACTGTAGAAAACCCGCCAGACAGTCCTATGCGAGCAAGACAAC
>OZ024756.1:43749240-43764240 GCA_964016885.1 Eledone cirrhosa
CTGGAGCAATGTGAAATAAAGTGTCTTGCTCAAGGAAACAACACACCACCTGGTCTGAGAATTGAACTTACAACCTTTCGATTGCAAGGCCAATGCTCTAACCACTTAGCCATGTGCCTCCATATATATATATATATTATATATATATATATATTATATATATAGACAATCACCTGATCACCTATAGATCCGGGGAACACACAAGCCAGGTAGATTATATCCTTACCAGAAGACGTGACAGTGTCTGTTGTAAACACTAAATCCCTCCCCCATGAAGAATGCACCTCCCAACATAGACTAATAATTAGCGACCTCATAGTCAGGACGAGACGTACTCGACAGCAGAAGAGGACTATCCTCAGGAGAAAAATATGGAAGCTAAAGGACCCCACAGCCAGGAATAAATTTCAAAGCATATTACTTGATGCTTTCGACAGTAAGGAAGAACATTTAGAGTCGGACAATATAGAGGGAGAGTGGGAATTTCTGAAAGCAAACCTGCTGTTGGCGACAGACGAAGTCTGTGGCTGGAGCAGGCCTGTAGGCAGGAGGAGAGTAACATGGTGGTGGAACAGTAAGGTGGAGGGGTCAATTAAGGCCAAAAAGCAGGCTTGGAAAGTATGGCGGGATGGGGGAAGTAGAGAAGACTATCAAGTGGCCAGGAGGGAAGCTAGGAGACAAGTGTACTTAGCAAGAAGGGAAGCTGAGGAAAGAAAGTTCAAGCATGTTCTACAACGCGATGACCAAAAACGTGAGGTGTTCAGGATTGCTAGGCAATGCGTCAAGGAAAACCGTGATATTGTCGGGGAGAAGTGTGTACTAAACGACGATGGCACACTTGCCATCACCGACGCTGATAAGAAGGTAGCTTGGAAGTGTCACTATGAAAGGCTACTAAATGAGGAGAATAAATGGGAGAAAGACAGTCTCCCCCATATCGACCCAATAGAGGGACCAGCAGTGTTAGTCGAGGGGAGTATAATAAGTAAGGCAATCAAGGATATGAAGACGGGTAAGGCGGCTGGGCCTTCGGAAATAGTTGCTGAGATGCTGAAGGCATCTGGCACGGTGGGACACACCATGGTCACCCGCATAGTTAACCAAGTCGTACAGAATGGGGTTGTTCCGAAGGACTGGCATAGCAGCATCATCGTTAACTGTTATAAGGGTAAAGGAGACGCCCTAGATAGGAGTAACTATAGAGGCATTAAATTAATCGACCAGGTCATGAAGGTCACGGAAAAAGTAATAGCGCAACTAATCAGAGAGAGAATTGACCTAGATGAAATGCAGTTCGGATTTGTGTCAGGCAAAAGTACCACAGACGCTCTTTTCATAGTACGACAACTACAGGAGAAGTACCTAGCTAAAGGTAAACCCCTCTACTTAGCTTTTATCGACTTGGAGAAAGCCTTCGACAGAGTCCCCCGCTCCATTATCTGGTGGGCTCTTAGAAAACTAGGCGTTGACGAATGGCTTGTGAGGGCTATACAAGCCATGTATAAAGAAACAGTCAGCAAGGTTAGAATTAACAACGAATATAGTGAAGAGTTTAGCGTAAAAGTTGGCGTCCATCAGGGCTCTGTTCTCAGCCCCCTACTATTTATTATTGCCCTTCAGGCTATAACAGAGGAGTTCAAGACAGGCTGCCAATGGGAACTCCTATACGCAGATGACCTGACACTCATAGCGGAATCAATGGCCGAGCTAGAGAAGAAATTCCAAACATGGAAGCACGGCCTAGAGTCAAAAGGACTTAAAATTAACCTGGCTAAGACCAAAGTACTAGTTTGTAGGAAAGAAAACAAGGCGGCGGTCCCTTCTGGGAAATGGTTGTGCTCGGCGTGTAGGAAAGGCGTAGGCAGAAACTCCATTTTATGTCCTAAATGCAAAGTATGGGTGCATAAAAGATGTAGTGGGATCACAGGTAAGCTAACTAAGAACATAGATTTTACATGTGGCCGGTGTTCTGGTGCAATAAGTAGCAGCAAGTGCCCACAAAATACTAGCTCTTTCAATTGTGCAGAGGGTTCTATAGAAATAGTGGACAGCTTCCGTTACCTGGGCGATAAAATCAGCAGTGGGGGAGGGTGCTCTGAAAGTACTGTAGCTAGAGTCAGAACTGGTTGGAAAAAGTTCAGAGAGCTTATACCACTATTAGCTGCTAAAGGGTTCTCCCTAAAAATGAAAGGCAGGTTGTACGATGCCTGCATACGAACAGCAATGCTGCATGGCAGTGAGACCTGGGCATTGTGTGCAGAGGATATACGCAGACTAGAGAGGAACGAAGCTTGCATGCTCCGCTGGATGTGTAACAGTAATATACGTGAACGGCAAAGCATAAACGAACTAAGGAAAAAATTAGAGATAAGAGGGATCAGATGTTGTTTACTCGAGAGAAGGCTACGTTGGTATGGACACGTGATGCGCATGAAAGTCGATAGCTGTATAACAAAGTGCAGGGCAATAAAGATAGACGGTAGTCACGGAATAGGCAGACCTAGAAAAACCTGGGACGAGCTGATAAACTCCGACATCACACACTTACACCTCTCCAAGACAATGTCACTGGACCGAGACCTTTGGCGGTACTCAGTAACAGAGAAGACCCGCCTTACCTAAATATATAGTAAAACCTACTCCAGCCAGTAGGCATCTCTAACAAAATACATATATATATAAATACATAGGCATCTCTAACAAAATACATATATATATAAATACATATATATATATATATATATATATATAATGTATATATATATATATATAATATATATATATATATATATAATATATATATATATATATATAATGTATATATATATATATATATAATATATATATATATATATATATATATAATATATATATATATATATATATAATATATATATATATCATCATCATCATCAACGTTTAACGTCCGTGTTCCACGCTTGCATGGGTTTGGACGGGGGTAGTCCCACTTGAGGCAAGAGTGATTGTCTTGCTCGCATAGGACTGTCTGGCAGGTTTTCTACAGTTGGATGCCCTTCCTAACACCAACCACATTTACAGTGTGGGTCTGGGAGGTTTTTACTGTGTTGCCTACACGGCCACATTACAGCGTGGACTGTGTGTTTTTTTGTCGTGACACCTACACGATCTCATTTGTTTCGGCCTGGATGGCGCGGCACCAACATAACTTTACATAGAACGGGGTGGTGTGGATGGGGTGGGGGTGGTGGCGGGACGGGGTGTATTTTGTTAGAGATGCCTACTGGCAAGGCGGGTCTTCTCTGTTACTGAGTACCGCCAAAGGTCTCGGTCCAGTGACATTGTCTTGGAGAGGTGTAAGTGTGTAAGTGTATGTATATATAAATATATATATTATATGTATATATATATTATATGTATATACATATATATTATATGTATATATATATATATATTATATGTATATATAAATATATATATTATATATATATATATAAATATTATATATATAAATATATATATTATATATATATTATATATATATATAAATATATATATTATATATATATATAAATATATATATTATATATATATATAAATATATATATAAATATATATATTATATGTATATATAAATATATATATTATATGTATATATAAATATATATATTATATGTATATATAAATATATATATTATATGTATATATAAATATATATATTATATGTATATATAAATATATATATTATATGTATATATAAATATATACATTATATGTATATATAAATATATACATTATATGTATATATTTATTAAAATAACAGATTAAAGTTTAAGCAAAGAATCGCTGCTTTCAGAAGATCCCATTGTGTGTGAAAGCAGCGATTCTTTGCTTAAACTTTAATCGGTTATTTTAATAAATATTTGCTGTATGGTTCTTATATATTTGATATATATTTATCCTTATGGAACCCTCTTTGGATTTTAGTCTTCACATTTATTATTATTACTATTATATATATATATATATATATAAATATATATATTATATATATTATATATATTATATATATATTTATTATATATATATAAATATATATATATTATATATATATATATATATATTATATATATATATATATATATAAATATATCACGATAAATTAACGGAGGCATATATATATATGACATGGAGGCACATGGCTTAGTGGTTAGAGCATTGGCCTTGCAATTGAAAGGTTGTGAGTTCAATTCTCAGACTGAGTGATGTGTTGTGTCCTTGAGCAAGACACTTTATTTCACATTGCTCCAGTTTACTCAGCTGTAGAAATGAGATGATAGGACTGGAGTCCCTATCATTCCCCTGCAAAGTGGTCGTGGAGGTCCCACGGCAAAAAAGCACCCAGCCCACACTGTAAAGTGGACGTGTAGGTGCCACGGAAATAAAAAGCACCCAGTACTCACTGTAAATGATGTTGGTGTTAGGAATGGCATCTAGCTGTAGAAATCAAGCAAGAATCAGTTCCTGTCCCACCCTGGCAAGCAGGGAAAAGCAGACGTAAAATGATGATGATGATGATATGTATATTATATATAAATATATATTATATATATAAATATATATATTATATATATATATATATTATATATATATATATATATATAAATATATATATATATATATATATATAAATATATATATATATATATATAAATATATATATTATATATATATATATATTTATAAATATATATAATGTAGGAAAGGAGTAGGCAGAAACTCCATTTTATGTCCCAAATGCAAAGTATGGGTGCATAAAAGATGTAGTGGGATCACAGGTAAGCTAACTAAGAATATAGACTTTATATGTGACTGGTGCTCTGGTGCAATAAGTAGCAGCAAGTGCCCACAGAATACTAGCTCATTCCATTGCACAGATGGTGCTATAGAAATAGTGGACACCTTCCGTTACCTGGGTCACAAAATCAGCAGTGGGGGAGGGTGCTCTGAAAGTACAGTAGCTAGAGTCGGAACGGAATGGAAAAAGTTCAGAGAGCTTATACCACTATTGGCCGCTAAAGGGTTCTCTCTTAAAATGAAAGGTAGGCTGTATGATGCCTGCATACGAACAGCAATGTTACATGGCAGTGAGACCTGGGCATTGTGTGCAGAGGATATACGCAGACTGGAGAGAAACGAAGCTTGCATGCTCCGCTGGATGTGTAATAGTAATATACGTGAACGGCAAAGCATAAACGAACTAAGGGAGAAATTAGGAATAAGAGGGATCAGATGTTGTTTACTCGAGAGAAGACTACGTTGGTATGGTCACGTGATGCACATGAAAGACAACAGTGGTATAAAAAAGTGCAGGGCGATAAAAATAGACGGTAGCCACAGAGTAGGCAGACCCAGAAAAACCTGGGACAACTTGATAAATTCCGACCTCACACACTTACACCTCTCCAAGACAATGTCACTGGACCGAGACCTTTGGCGCTACACAGTCATACAGAAGGCCCGCCTTGCTTAAGTACAATGCGAAACCTACAGTCAGTAGGCACCTCTAACAAAATAACCCCCCCCCCCCCTAAATGTGAAGTTATGTTGGTACCACAACATCCAGTCCGAAACAAATGAGGTCGTGTAGGTGTCACAACAAAAAAACACACAGTCCACGGTGTAATGTGGCCGTGTAGGTAACATGGTGAAAACCTCCCAGTCCACACTGTAAACGTGGTTGGTGTTAGGAAGGGCATCCAGCCGTAGAAAACCCGCCAGACAGTCCTATATGAGCAGGACAACAAATCTTGCCTCAAGTGGGAAACCTCCCGTCTAAACCCATGCAAGCGTGGAAGATCGACGTTAAACGTTGATGATGATATAAATATATATAATATATATATATATAAACAATCTTTGTTTCTTGGTTTTAATTTTGTTCCTCTTCAAACAAATTAATCTTTGTTCTCGTAGCTTAACTAACATCATGTAATGATTTAGTAGAAATGTCTAAAATCCAGTTTCTTAATCCAAATATTTATCAAACCTTTACTATTGGACAGATAGTTGTGAAAAATCTTTAAAGTTTTCAATTTTTAATGTGATGCAGTCATAATGCCGTTTTGTATTTTTCAACAATGCCTTTCTAATGTTGTTTCATGTGGTTCAGGATGTTAAGACTTAATCATAGCCAAGTAAATTTTGACATAAATCCATCACTTGGTCACGAAAGTACTTTATTTTAAAATAAATTACCAGTAACACACACAGGGGTCAATCGACTTTCCCCTCCCCTTCAAATTGCTGGCCTTCTGCCTTAACCCTTTAGCATTTACTATTGTTTTTTTCTAGTAAACACTTTATCTTATATAATTATCTCACATAATATCAAATCTATGAGGTTTTGATGTTATTTATTTTGAGAACAATACCTCAATGTCAGTATGAGTGGCCAGTTACAGCCGGTTTGAACAGAAAGAGGTGTGACATTTCTGGTGGGATACGGCCAGTTTGAATGCTAAAGGGTTAAGTAGAAACAATTATTATGTCTAAATCAATTGTGATGAACAAAAAGCTATTTTGAGCCTAAATGTTGATGTGGCTGACTTTATCTAAACTCAGTAAAATATGAATATTTGTAAATAAACCTTTGGAGCATCGAGTGGGTTGAAATGCTTAGAAAATGTAGAAAAATCTCAAACTCAGAAAATAACTGCGAACACAGTGAATTATTATAAATAATAGATTTTAAAAATCAGATAAAATAACTGTTCTTTCTCTTCTTCACCCACTTATTCCTGAAAGGGTTGTGGAGGGCAGATTTCTCAAAAACTTCTTCCAGCAGGTCCTGTCAGAAACAACTGTCTCCAAGTGATCCAACTGGATCCCCAGGTGAGACCAGCCAAGCTCATGGATGTTATCCAACCATCTTGTTCGGGGTCTACCTCTGGGTCTCCTGCAGGTTGGTTTTGCTCATAAAATCTGTCCAGCAATTCTTTCCTGAGACATTCTAACCACATGTCCATAGTATCGGAGCTGTGATCTCTCAATTTGGAGAAATAGCAGCTCTACCTGGAGTGACTCTCTAATCTCTGGGCAACAGATCTGTCCAGCAATTCTTTCCTGAGACATTTTAACCACATGCCTATAGTATTGAAGCTGTGATCTCCAAAAAATAACCCTGTAGATAAAAAAAGAAAGTTGTCAGCAACTGGAATTTGAGAGGTATAATGTTTAATTCTCAGTAGTATCTACTGGCTACTTCTTTTTCTGCCTCTAGGGTTATTTAAACTGGTTTTCTGAGCTATCGTTTATAGTAATTGACTGTGCTCATAGACAGTTATTTTCTACATTTTTTATTAATAAAATAAGTATTAGTCAGTGAGAACTGGATTTGCGACCGATAGATAGTATTAGCAATTGGAAAGACCAATGGAAACATTGTTTCCTTGGTCCGATTTGACGAAAGTTGATCATTCCTAGTCAGTGAATTTCATTTCCAATTAATATGTAGCTTTGGGCTTATGTTCGAAGCTGTTATTATTGTTAGGTGTTTTAGTTCATATCCCACTTTGTCTTTCATCCTTCTAGGGTCAAATTAAAGTACCAGTCATGTACTGGGTTGATTTAATCAACTTTGCCCTACCCCAGAATTTGCTGGCTTTCTGTCTAAATTAGAAGGTTATTATTAAGTGGACAGGTAAAGGAAGGATGTGTAACCATGGCATTTGCAAGTCCTCGTTGACTAGTAGGATCAATAGAGTTGATGTCATGACGGTAACAGGGAAAACATGAGCTGGGAGGAAATTCCAGACTGGTGACTAACACTTTATCATGTTGTTGGGTAGCTAAGTGGAACGATCTGATCATGTGTGTGATGTGAAATCCTCTACTTTCAGTTGGGTAGCTAAGTGGAAAGATCTCTCTCTCTCTCTCTCCTATTTATCATGTGTGTCCAATTTCTCATTTGTCCAAGTCCATACTCTACTAGGTACTGCTGGAAAGGTCATCCAGTTATAGAAACATTTGAGCCATTCTGATATTGTAGTAAAAGCATGATATACAGAACAGCAACAAATATTGGTGGTTCTCTATTATATGAAGCAGATGATGTGATCTGACAAGTGGTGAAACTCTTAGAACAAATCTGTCCAGCCCATGCCAATATGGAAAAACAGATTTAAAATGATAATATAGGATCTGATTTTGAAAATAAAAAAAATAAAATGTTTTTTTTTGTTTTTTTTTGCATGTTAAGCCTTTAGCATTTTACCTTACTATATATACTATTGTATTTTTGTGGTAAAGGCTTTATCTTACATAGTTATCTCACATAATATCTAATCTACGAGAGTTTGAAGTTATTTATTTTTAGAACAATACCTTAATGTCAGTGTGAATGGCCAGTTATGGCCGGTTTGAACAGAAGGATGTGGGAGAGTTCTGGCTGGATCTCTCTCTCTCTCTCTCCAGATATTCAACCTCCAATACATGGGGTTCACCACATTTCTCTTTGCAGATGTTTCACATTCAATGCCCTCCCACAACCACACAGCATCAAACTTACATGTGCTTCTTAAAGTGTCTTTTCACAGCGTGGGTGTTGTCAACAGTGATAACAGCTCTCTCAACTTCTTCCACACTTTTCTTAACCCTTTAGATACCAACCCGTCTAAAACCACCTCTATTTCTACAAGACAAAAACCAGAAATTTTAAAGGGGCCTTACTTAAATTCAAACCTTCCAACATAAAAGAACATTTTTGTTATGTTACAAATATCATCTTAACCCTTATCATTTACCTTACTCTATATTTACTGTTGTAATAATTATCTCACATAATATCTGAGATTTTGATATTTATTTTGAGAACAATACCTTAACATCAGTATGAGTGGCTGGTTACAGCCAGTTTGAACAGAAAGAGTTGAGAGAATTCTGGCCAGATATGGCTGATTTAAATGCTAAAGGTTTTATATAATTACAAGTCTTTATTTATCCATTTAAAAAGACAAAGCATTTCATAAGAAATGTGGTAATGAAAGGGTTAATTTAACAGCTTAATTTTCTCTGCAAATTGTCCTGCCTCCAATAATAGTCACTTCATTTCTAGAAACTATATGCTACATCTTTTGGGCTATAAATATTTATTTTTCACTAATTTTGAATTATAATAATATTGTTTGTGCTGCATAAGGGTGTTGTTTTAAGATGGTTGATTCAATCAAAATTCAACCTAGGAAATTAACAGCTCTGCACTTTATAAATGCAGGAGACGCATTTGTTGTTATTTTGACCTATATTTTGATCAATATCAATCTATTGGATCAACGTTTTTGTGCTAGAAGGAAGATGTACTCAAATTCTTTTTTTTTTCTTCTCAAAATGTCCTTGTAAAAGCAGGAGTTGTCTTATACGAGGTGGCGTCTAATACGCCAGCAAAAACGGTTAATACAGTCGTTAATTTAATGTCTTGTTGTAGCTTTATTATATGATTTAAAGGGCAGTGGATTGGCAGTATCAGTGGAGGGTCGGACACCATGCCTTGCAGCATAGAGTTATGGCCCTTTATGGTCTGAGTTCAAATCCTGTCGAGGTTAACTTTGCCTTTCATCCTTGTGGGGGTCGATGATACAAAGTACCAGTAATACACTGGGATAATTGCTGGCCTTGTGCCAAAAGTAGAAACAATTGTGATTTAAATGGATACATTGAATGTGATATAAAGCTAGACAGTTGGTGACATTGCAGGCTACTTAGAGGCATGTGTTGAGCAGATGTCATTTACAACTCATCGTTAATATCAACAATCTAAATATATTTATTTTGTGAAAAGAAAGTTTAATTTATATACACATCTGTATTTATACAAATTTCAGAATATCCCATTGTGTGTGAAAGCAGTGATTCTTTGCTTAAACTTTAATCTGTCATTTTAATAAATATTTGCTCTACGGTTCTTATATATTTGATATATATTTATCCTTATGGAGCCCTCTTTGGATTTTAGTCTTCACATTTATTATTATTACTATAATATATATATATATATTTGTGTGTATGTGTCTATATATATATGTGTGTGTGTGTGTGTTTATATGTATGTGTGTGTGAGAGTGTATATATATATGTGTGTGTATATATATATATGTGTGTGTGTGTGAGAGTGTATATATATGTGTGTGTATATTGCAACTTTTCATCAGCCACTTGTAGCTTCTTAGCAGAACATTTGTGAAGCGTGGGTGTTGTATAATCACATCAGCCAACATCTTGTTTGTTTCCTTGTGATGGCTGAGTCACCTCAGACCAATTCAGTACTTAATTGAAGCTACTGACCTCTCAAATGGGCTGCTATTCAAATCTTGCTTACATATGGGGGCACATGGCTTA
The DNA here is from genome assembly GCA_964016885.1 of Eledone cirrhosa. Classification (NCBI taxonomy): domain Eukaryota; kingdom Metazoa; phylum Mollusca; class Cephalopoda; order Octopoda; family Eledonidae; genus Eledone; species Eledone cirrhosa. Next base: position 43,759,615 of record OZ024756.1, read on the forward strand.
GTGGTTAGAGCATTGGCCTTGCAATTGAAAGGTTGTGAGTTCAATTCTCAGACCGGGTGATGTTGTTTCCTTGAGCAAGACACTTTATTTCACATTGCTCCAGTTTACTCAGCTGTAGAAATGAGATGATAGGGACTGGGGTCCCTATCATTCCACTGCAAAGTGGTCGTGGAGGTGCCACGGCAAAAAAGCACCCAGCACTCACTGTAAATGAGGTTGGTGTTAGGAAGGGCATCCAGCTGTAGAAATCAAGCCAGAATCAGTTCCCGTCCCACCCTTGCAAGCAGGGAAAAGTGGACGTAAAATGAAATGAAAATGATGAAAATGATATATTCCTTTTACAGAGTGTACTGGGTGCATTTCATTATGGCACTAAAATTTATTTTAACTCTTTTGATATGAAACTGCACTAGGTTTTATGATACTAAAATTTGTTTTAAAATATTTATATTTAAAAATCTTCTATTGTAATATTATGTAAGAACTTCTGTTAACCCCTTAGCATTTAAACCAGTCATATCGAGCTGCCAGAATTCTCTCCCCTCTTTCTGTTTAAACCAGCCATAACCGGCCACTCATACTGAGATTAAGGTATTGTTCTCAAAATAAATATCATCATCAAAATCTCGTAGATTCCATATGTGAGATAAAGCTTTTACCATGAAAATATAATAATGTAAAAGCTCAAGGGTTATGTTCCAAACACCAAATTTAACAATGTGCGAGTTATATTACTAAATCCCTCCAAATTCTTGATTATTTTCAAAATTATTTGAAAATCATATGTATTGGATCTCTCTACAAATCTGGTCACAAGAGGGTTAATTTTATCCCCTTTTTTTATTATTTATTCTTGCATTTTGTGTTTGTTTTAATTCTGTTGCTGAAAGCTCTCTTGTATGTATGCAAAGAGTAATGCCAGACATAACATCGTTAACATTGGCACTGCAAGCAAGATAGCTAGCAGAAGGAAGACATGGGATAAGATGTCGATGAGACGGGAAGGGTAGAGCTACCTTATTCGTAAAAAAACAGATGAAAGAAACAAAATCTAAAAATATAAAAAGAAAAGTGACTGTAATTTGCCAGTAACTTGAGATGAGCTGTTAAAGATTTTCTCTTATTGATCTTGGTACCGTAGGCTCGAACACCTGTGGATCAATAAATATCAAGGTATGCATGTGATGGGCATAGGGTGGGTGGGGGAGAGACAGTTGCTACTCAGGGAGTGGAGAAATAATAAACTACTTCTGCACCCCTTCTTCTCAACAACTTAATCAATGCCCTCTCTCTTTCCCTCTCACCCTCTCTCTTTCTCTCTCTGTCCCTCTTTCTCCCTCTCTCTCTTTCCCCTTCTCTCATATAGTGTATGTGCAACACATCTGTGTATTAAAATACAAGTAGTCGAGACATTTTTAATAACACACTTGAATAATACAGTTCCGAATGTGAACTATGTCATTGAGAGAGGCCTGTCTGTGAAGTGGATCACTTTAACCACTAAAGTCACCTAACAACACTACAGTCCAATTTTAGTGTATTTAAATATCTAACTTCACAATTTGTCTAACTGTGAAACGTAGCTTAGTCTCACATAGATCAACTCCATTGTGTACTCCAGTGACTGTGTCTCACTCGTATAGGACTGTTTCTAGCTGGTTTGCTACAGCTGGATGCCCTTTCTAGCGCCAACCATATATATATATGATATATCATCATCATCATCATAGTTTAACGTCCATCTTCCACGCTAGCATGGGTTAGACAGGAATAGTCCAATTTGAAGTAAGATTGGTCGGGTGACCATGTCTCACTTGTATAGGACTATCTGGCAGGTTTTCTACGGTTGGATGCCCTTCCTAACACCAACCACATATACAGTATGGACTGGGAACTTTTTACCATGTTACCTACACGACCACATTACAGCGTGGATTTTTTTTGTGTTTTTTCCCCTTCTTTTTCTCTTCTCTTTCCTTTTTTTAAAAATATATATATATGCATCATCGTTTAACGTATGTGTATGGTATGTATATGTGTGTGTGTATATATATATACATACACACACGTTTTTAGTGGTAGCATTCCTGCAACAATTTTCTTTAGACATTGAAAAACATACATGGCATTCCAAGAAATCCCAAACGCTATAAGATAAACAGGATGTAAACTAAACGACTAATTCTGTCGAGATAACCTAGAGAAATTACCATTTTTTTTTTTTCCAACTGTGATTAGAATGTCTCAGGAAAGATTCACTGGACAGATTTTACAGGTAAAACCAACCGGCAGGAGACCCAGGGGTAGACCCCAAACAAGATGGTTGGATAACATCCTTGAGCTTGGCTGGTCTCACTAGGGGGATCCAGCCGGATCAGTTGGAGACTGTTGCTCCTGGAAGGAGTATTTTGAGGACTCTGCTCCCACAACTCTCTCAGGAATATATGGGCGAAGAATAAGTGTGCTAGTTGATTTCACCAACATACCGATGCTATTCTATTCGTTAGATTTAGAAGCTATAAGATTTAGAAGCTATAAGATTAATGGCTATAAATGTGTTAACACATATAGTGAATACCACCGGACATCAAGATAAATCCGGTTGTCTTTGAAACCTTAGGTTCTACTTGTCCTCCTCTACAGTGCCGAAACCTTGACTAATATTCCTGGTAGATCAAGCAATCTCATTGGCACTCAAATGATATCAAGTTTGACTCAGACATACTGTCTGATGCTGCTACGCCGCTTCAAGTTTGACTCAGACATAGTGTCTGATGCTGCTACGCCGCTTCAAGTTTGACTCAGACATAGTGTCTGATGCTGCTACGCCGCTTCAAGTTTGACTCAGACATAGTGTCTGATGCTGCTACGTCGCTTCAAGTTTGACTCAGACATAGTGTCTGATGCTGCCACGCCGCTTCAAGTTTGACTCAGACATAGTGTCTGATGCTGCTACGTTGCTTCAAGTTTGACTCAGACATAGTGTCTGATGCTGCTACGTCGCTTCAAGTTTGACTCAGACATACTGTCTGATGCTGCTACGCCGCTTCAAGTTTGACTCAGACATAGTGTCTGATGCTGCTACGTCGCTCCTTCTAATCATAGCAAAGACAAACACATGCGTCTCATTCATTTTACTAACCTAATACACTTTAGTAATATGAGATCCATTGATTTCTTGAGAATTATCTGTACAGCGTAATCAATTGTAACTCTGCAGCAAAAGTGGAGAGCTGTTGCTAAGTGCAACTGTTGGTTTGATGGAGAGACTGGCAACGGAGATAGCAGTGAAAGCAGCCAAAATGTGAGGTGTCAGTTTCAATATTACACTGCAAGTTTGAGGACTGAAGTGTTATTAAAATGAGGTCAGGAAGAGTATAGACTTACAGACAAACAGCTCACACTATAAAGCACAAGGATTATACTGCTCTGTGTGTGTGTGTGTATTTACTTATGTATATGTGTGCATTTATATATATATGCACACATACATACACACACACATACTCTTATATATCATCATCATCATCACCGTTTTATGTCCGTTCTTCCACGCTAGCATGGGTTAGAAGGGTTGTTCTGTTGTGGGCAGTGTCCAGTCGGCTGACCTTGTCTTGCTCAAACTGATTCTGGCTTGATTTCTACAGCTGGATGCCCTTCCTAACACCAACCTCATTTACAGTGTGGGCTGGGTGCTTTTTTGCCGTGACACCTCCACGACCACTTTGCAGTGGGAGAGGGTGGGGCCATATTGTCTATATGGTTCAGCTTCAGCTTGTACCCGTGGGAAGTCGGGTCTTCTGTATTACTGTGTGACGCCAGAGGTCACGGTCGTGTGTCATCGCCTTTGAGGGGTGCAATTGGGTAAAGTTGGCTTTTATCACCTCATCCCAGGTCTTCTTGGGTCTCCCCACTCCGCGGCTTCCATCATCTTCTAGTCCTCTGCACCTTTTTATGTAGCTGTCATCCTTCATACGCATCACATGTCCATACCAACGTAACCTCCTCTCCTGCACACAGCATTTGATTCCTCTTATGCTCAGTCTTTCTCTCAATTTGTTTATGCTTATATATATATATGTTTGTGTGTGTAAATGTATATATATGTGTGTGTGTATGTATGTATATTCAATCATCTTCCTTGGGGTACAAGCCTTTCAAAGCTCCTATGGTTGAATATTTTATGAGTTATTTTTTTTAATGTTTCATTCTTCAACTCACTGCAGTATATACAATTATTATTATTATTAGGGTGGTGGATTGTCAGTAATTGGTAGAGTGTCGGACAACATGCTTTGTGGCATAGTTACGGCCTTTTACATTCTGATTTGAAATCCTACTGCTTTGCCTTTCCTCCTTATGAGGTTAATAAAATAAAGTACCAGTAATGCACTGGGGTCGATTTAATCAATTTTCCCCTCTCCCTAAAATGCTGGCCTTGTGCCTAAATCAGAAACCATTATTGTTATAGTTATCATCATCATTATTTTTAAGGCTTTCCAGCATAGTTACGTTCCTTTACAGTCTGAGTTCAAATCCCGCCAAAGTTAACTTTGCCTTTCATCTTTAAGGGGTCGATAAAATAAAGTACCAGTAATGTACTGGGTAATTGCTGGCCTTGTGCCA
>OZ024756.1:43776740-43779240 GCA_964016885.1 Eledone cirrhosa
ACCTTATTCCAAAGATGGAGTTCAATGCTGTTAATTGAAAAATAAACAAATAAACCAAATGAATAATATACCTGGATTTCTATGTGCTTTTGAAAATGTAAATAAATATAGTGATACTCTTAATCTATAAACTAATCTATTTCATTAATAAATGTACAATTTATCAAATCTATTTCAATAAAAAATGTACAGTTTATTGCCTGCACTTCCTGAGTTAGTGTGTGTGTATGTTCTACAACCCTCTAGCAGATTACACTCCAAGGTGTAACTACTGCTGGAAAACACAGAAATTCACAGAATTATCAGCAAATTATACTATATAGTCCATCGTATCATATATATGTGTGTGTGACAATGTTTAGGAGGACTTATTAGTCATGTCAAAGACATGACGAACCTCCCCTAAGTGAAGCTAAGTAGCAATCTCACCACTATATATATATATATATATATATATATATTTGTGGGTGTGCATGTGTATATATATATTTATATATATATATATATATATATATAATTTGAGAAGAGGGTAGTTGAAAAAATGCACGTACCTGCATATGTTATATATGTATGTGTATATTATATGTATATGTGTATATTATATGTATATGTGTGCATAAAAATTGACGTGTGAAATATCAATTTAACAAATGTCTATTTTCATTACATATATTTCACTTGCTAATTCACTTCAAAACCATTGACAGTTGCATAAATACCTGATGATAGGGGTTTACTCTGAGATTAACACTGCCATATTTATTTATACATACATATATATATATATATACATATATGTATGTATAATGCAATAGTAAATTGAAACAATAAAGCAAACAGTACCTCAATGGAGGAACAGTATATATATATATAAATAAATTTATGGTACCCATTTATGTGTGTTATATCGAAGCAAATAACTTTTACTCTGGGTTTTATGCGTAACCTTACTTATGCTAGTCCTGTTAACCTCAAAGAAAGATATATATATATATAGGCTGCCACCTCATTATTGAGTATGGCTATTTATATATATATATCATCATCATCATCACCGTTTTACGTCCGTTCTTCCACGCTAGCATGGGTTAGACGGGTTGTCCTGTTGTGGGCAGTGTCTGGTCGGCTGACCATGCCTTGCTCATACAGGAACTGATTTGGCTTGACTTCTACAGCTGGATGCCCTTCCTAACACCAACCTCATTTACAGTGAGTGCTGGGTGCTTTTTCGTGGCGCCTACACGTCCGCTTTACAGTGTGGGCTGGGTGCTTTTTTGCTGTGGCACCTCCACGACCACCTTGCAGTGGGAGGGTGTGGGGGCATATTGTCTATATGCTTCAGCTTGTACCCATGTATATATATATATAGTTGGTCCATTATTGAGAGGAACTAAACAGTTTACAGAAGCTTGCTTGCGACTCCCTCTCTCACTGACACCATTCCATCTCTGTGTCTCTCTCTCTCTCTCTCACACCATTCCATCTCTCCCCCTGTCACTCACACCATTCTACCTCCACCTCCCCCTCTATCTCACAACATTCCACCTCTCCCCCTCTCTCACTCACACCATTCCCCCCTCTCACACCACTCCACCTTCCCTCTCTCTCACACACCATTCCGTCTCCCCCCTCTCGCATACCCCCCTCTCATCCCCCCTTCTTATACCCTTCATCATCTTAACCTGATTCTCTTCAATGTATGAAGAAAGCCTGTCACATATTTTCAATGGATTCAAGAGGTTTAAAAAAAATTAAATTAAACGAAAACAAACATATTTTTAAATTTTATTTTACAGATGATAAGAATAAAATAAATAATTTTTGAAAATTAAAAGTTATTGAAATATTTATTACGAATCTTATATTGCTGTTTGTTTTTTAGTCGTATATTTATACATTCATATATATGTGCGTAAATATGTATGTATTATATAGATGTATTATGTATATATTATATATAAAGTACCAGTAATACACTGGGATAATTGCTGGCCTTGTGCCAAAAGTAGAAACAATTATATATAACGAGGAATTTGATGCATCACAACACAATTTATTAACATATTACACATGTTCCTCCAATGATCAGCTGATTGTTGGAGGAACATGTGTAATATGTTAATAGATTGTGTTTTGATGCATCAGATTCCTCGTTATATATAATAATATACTCTGCTCCACACGAGCATAGAGTGCTCAAACGGCATACTGCCTACGGACACATTTATTGCAACCTTACAACAACTATATATATATATATCTATATATGTATTGTTACATTGTGTGTGTGTATTGCTATATTTTGGTAGGGTCATGTGGCCAATAAAAACACATGCACCTGTTGGGTTTCACTTCAATTTATTATTTCCCAGTTGAGTAATTTAATAACAGGATGGTTGTTTAGTTGTCATCAAAACTTTTTTGTCATATTATGACTTCCATGTGTAATATATACACGTATTTGTGCAATGTTAATATGGAGGACTTGGTGTGTGTATAG
>OZ024756.1:43781740-43784240 GCA_964016885.1 Eledone cirrhosa
AATATTTCATATTCGATTATAACTGGTGATCTGGTGGAATCATTAGCACATCTGGCGAAATGCTTAACGATACTTCTTCCATTTTTACGTTCCAAGTTCAAATTCCGTCGATCACAACTTTGCCTTTCATCCTTTTGGGGTCGATGAATTAAGTACCAGTTGTGTACTAGGATTGATGTAATCGACGGGTCCCTAAACCCTAAATTTCATGCCTTGTGCCTATAGTAGAAATGATTATAACTGGTAAAAATCATCACCCACCACCACGTTTGGCCCACTGTGCCTCTCCTCCAGGACTTAATGGCCCTTTTGTTTTCTTGAGTTTGAGACCCCTCTTCTACACACACACACATATATACTTTACTTTTTATTCTGTCTCTGGACTACGCCCATCCTGGAGCATCACCTTGGTAAGTTATGGGGGATGTCAACAAACCAACTAGCATTGGTGGGAGGGCAAAGACAAACACAGACATATATACGACGGGCTTCTTTTAGTTTCGGTCTATCAAATCCACTCACAGGACTTTGGTCGCCCCAGGCAGTGGGACTGAACCCGGAAATATGTGGTTGAAAAGCATATATATATATGTGTGTGTATCATCAAATTAACAATGAAAATAAAAAGAACAAAGTCAAGTTACTTTACAACTTTGTTTTTATTTTTATTGTTAATTTAATACCTAATATCTGACTCTAAAGAATTAATTCAGCGAAACACAGAACTTCTCTTTGGATTTTACAAGATTACATTGAGTTCTATCTACGGTATGGCCCCTACCACCAGAGGTAGACCAGACTGAAAAAAGAAAATATATATATTTGTGTGTGTATAATATATACATATATTATACACACACATATATACAAATGTATAAATGCATAGCTATATACATACGTAAATGTATGTATATATGTATGTAGATATATATATATATATATATGCAGAGGTTATATTTAATTTAAAAATGTAAACATTTTTATAACTGATATAAAGCACAGTTTAGTGGAGTAAATATACAATATATTAATAAATGGAAACTATATTTATAAAACCATATTTATTTTATTATACATATTTCAAGGGCAACTAAGGCAAATTATGGTGCGCTTTCATCAGATAAAATACAGGTTTGTTTTATAAATAAATATTGACATACCCAGAAAAAAAGACAACCTTAACGGTTGGAGCTTCCTGGATAGTGGAGATTGTACATTTATTGAGGGTGATACAATCTCCACTATCCAGGAAGCTCCAACCGTTAAGGTTGTCTTTTTTTCCGGGTATGTCAATATTTATTTATAAAACAAATCTGTATTCTATCTGATGAAAGCACACCATAATTTGCCTTAGTTGCCCTTGAAATATGTATAAAATAAATATGGTTTTATAAATATAGTCTCCATTTATTAATATAATCTCTGGGAGGGCCCTGTAGAAACAGTAGACAGCTTCTGCTACCTAGGTGACCGAATTAGCAACGGAGGTGGGTGCTCAGAAAGTACAATAACTAGGGTAAGAACGGGATGGAAGAAGTTTAGGGAACTACTACCACTGCTAGCTGCAAAAGGCTTCTCCCTCAGAATGAAAGGCAGACTGTATGATGCGTGTATCCGAACAGCGATGTTGCATGGTAGTGAGACCTGGGCGCTGAAGGTGGAAGACTTACGTAGATTAGAGAGAAACGAAGCCTGCATGCTCCGATGGATGTGTAACAGTAATATACGTGAACGACAAAGCATAAATGAATTGAGAGAGAGACTGAGCATAAGAGGAATCAAATGCTGCGTGCAGGAGAGGCGGTTACGCTGGTATGGACATGTGATGCGTATGAAGGATGACAGCTGCATAAAAAGGTGCAGAGCACTAGAAGTTGATGGAAACCGCGGAGTGGGGAGACCCAAGATGACTTGGGATGAGGTGATAAAAGCCGACCATACCCAACTACACCTCTCAAAGTCAATGACACACGACTGTGACTTCTGGCGTCACGCAGTAATACAGGGTACCCGACCTCCCATGGGTACATGCTGAAGCATATAAACAATATGCCCCCCCCCCCCACCGCAAGGTGGTCGTGGAGGTGCCACGGCAAAAAAGCACCCAGCCCACACTGTAAAGTGGACGTGTAGGCGCCACGAAAAAGCACCCAGCACTCACTGTAAATGAGGTTGGTGTTAGGAAGGGCATCCAGCTGTAGAAATCAAGCCAGATCAGTTCCTGTATGAGCAAGGCATGGTCAGCCGACCAGACACTGCCCACAACGGGACAACCCGTCTAACCCATGCTAGCGTGGAAGAACGGACGTAAAACGGTGATGATGATGATGATGATGATATATGTATGTATGTAGATTTATATATATATATATATATATAAGGGATAACAAAATATCGTTATAGGTAATCCAGTTAGAGGTTGTGAATACTTCTTGTTATGGATAGTTTTAGCGTACGGCGTTGTGTGACTCAACAAGGGGTTTACGTAGATGAGTTTATG
>OZ024756.1:43789240-43816740 GCA_964016885.1 Eledone cirrhosa
TGATGATTAGACCTTGGTCCCCAAGGGTACAAGCCGAAGCTGAAATATAGAGACAGTATGTCATCCCCTTACTGTAAAGTGGTTGTGTGGGTGTCACGACAAAAAGGTACCCAGTACTTACTGTAAATGAGGTTGGTATTGGTATGTGGTCACATACATCAAGTATGACCCATGAGAAGCTGTTGGAGCTAAGTTGTGACGTTCTGCCCCACCATATTCACCCAACCTCACACCTACAGACTATCACCTTTTTCTCTCAACAATGCAATACAGTCAAAGACCAGTTAAATCAGTGGCTGACAGAATTGTTTGCATCAAAGTCAGAAGAATTCTCCAGATATAGAATCATGTACTTTCCTAAACGATGGCAGATGGTAATTGCAAACGATGGCGATTATTTTAACTTGTAAAATTTCCCTAATGTTAAATAGTGTATAAATATTTGAAAAACAATGAGAACTTACTGCCCAACCTTATATATATATATATATATGTGTGTGTGTATGTATGAATATATATATATCTATAGCCGGTAGCTGTAGTAACTGGCCTTAATAATTGTATATATATATATATATATATACCTCTGTGTATATATATATATATGTGTGTGTGTTTGTATTCATGTTTACAAATGAAAGGCTTCTATCAACACATAGACTAGAAAATAAGATTTGTTTATATAGTGAAATTCCGTTATAATGAAATTCACAAATTCACAGGTATAAAAATAATTTCTTTGTAACGAAAAATTCTTTATAACGAGATCGAGATCGACAGAAACAAATCAAGCGTTTGTTATTACCTCGGGGATTGAAAAAAACTTTTGTTATACTGGTATTCGTTTTAATGGAATTTGACCTGTATAAACACTGTTATGTCTATATTACCATTTCTTATACAACCAACAGTACAGAGAGAATCACTGCAGTTTATTTGTCTAACAAACGTTTCTACAAATAAATAAAAATAAAAAATAAAAATTTATTCATTCAAGTATATGGAAGTAAATGCATTTACTAATTATATACATACTTAGATTTATATGTATATATATATATGTATATCATAATCGTCATCAGGTTTAGCGTCCGTGTTCCACGCTTGCATGGGTTTGGACGGGGGTTTTCCCACTTGAGGCAAGAGTGGTTGTCTTGCTCGCATAGGACTGTCTGGCGGGTTTTCTACAGTTGGATGCCCTTCCTAACACCAACCACATTTACAGTGTGGGGCTGGGAGGTTTTTACCGTGTTGCCTACACGGCCACATTACAGCGTGGACTGTCTGGCGGGTTTTCTACAGCTGGATGCCCTTCCTAACACCAACCACATTTACAGTGTGGGGCTGGGAGGTTTTTACCGTGTTGCCTACACGGCCACATTTACAGCGTGGACTGTGTGTTTTTTTGTCGTGACACCTACACGATCTCATTTGTTTCGGCCTGGATGTTGTGGGACCAACATAACTGTACATTGAAAGGGGCGGTGTGGATGGGGTGGAGGTGGTGGGACGGGGGGGGTGTTTTGATAGAGATGCCTACTGACTGTAGTAGGTTTTTACTTTGTATTTAGGTAAGGCGGGTCTTCTCTATTACTGAGTACCGCCAAAGGTCTCGGTCCAGTGACATTGTCTTGGAGAGGTGTAAGCGTGTGAGGTCGGAATTTATCAGCTCGTCCCATGTTTTTCTGGGTCTGCCTACTCCGTGGCTACCGTCTATTTTTATTGCCCTGCACTTTGTTATACAGCTGTCGTCTTTCATGCGCATCACGTGACCGTACCAGCGTAGCCTTCTCTCGAGTAAACAACATCTGATCCCTCTTATTTCTAATTTTTTCCTTAGTTCGTTTATGCTTTGCCGTTCACGTATATTACTATTGCACATCCAGCGGAGCATGCAAGCTTCGTTCCTCTCTAGTCTGCGTATATCCTCTGCACACAATGCCCAGGTCTCACTGCCATGCAGCATTGCTGTTCGTATGCAGGCATCGTATAACCTGCCTTTCATTTTTAGGGAGAACCCTCTAGCGGCTAATAGTGGTATAAGCTCTCTGAACTTTTTCCATCCAGTTCTGACTCTAGCTACTGTACTTTCAGAGCACCCTCCTTCAGAGCACCCTCCCCCACGGCTGATTTTGTCACCCAGGTAACGGAAGCTGTCCACTATTTCTATAGAACCCTCTGCGCAGTTGAAGGAGCTAGTATTTTGTGGGCACTTGCTGCTACTTATTGCACCAGAGCACCGGCCACATGTAAAATCTATGTTCTTAGTTAGCTTACCTGTGATCCCACTACATCTTTTATGCACCCATACTTTGCATTTGGGACATAAAATGGAGTTTCTACCTACGCCTTTCCTACACACTGAGCATGGCCATTTCCCAGATGGGACTGCCGCCATATTTTCTTTCCTACAAACTAGAACTTTTGTCTTAGCCAGGTTAATTTTAAGGCCTTTTGATTCTAGGCCGTGCTTCCATGTTTGGAATTTCTTCTCTAGTTCGGTCATTGATTCAGCTATGAGCGTTAGATCATCTGCGTATAGGAGTTCCCATGGGCAGCCGGTCTTGAACTCCTCTGTTATAGCCTGAAGGGCAATAATAAATAGTAGGGGGCTAAGAACAGAGCCCTGATGGACACCAACTTTTACGCTAAACTCTTCACTATATTCGTTGTTAATTCTAACCTTACTGACTGTTTCTTTATACATGGCTTGTATAGCTCTCACAAGCCATTCGTCAACACCTAGTTTTCTAAGAGACCACCAGATAATGGAACGGGGGACTCTGTCGAAGGCTTTCTCCAAGTCGACGAAAGCTAAGTATAGGGGTTTACTTTTAGCTAGGTACTTCTCCTGTAGTTGTCGTACAATGAAAAGAGCGTCTGTGGTACTTTTGCCTGACACAAACCCGAACTGCATTTCATCTAGATCAATTCTCTCTCTGATTAGTTGCGCTATTACTTTTTCCGTGACCTTCATGACCTGGTCGATTAATTTAATGCCTCTATAGTTACTCCTATCTAGGGCATCTCCTTTTCCCTTATAGCAGTTAACGATGATGCTGCTACGCCAGTCCTTCGGAACAACCCCATTCTGTACGACTTGGTTAACTATCCGGGTGACCATGGTGTGTCCCACCGAACCAGATGCCTTCAGCATCTCAGCAACTATTTCCGAAGGACCAGCCGCCTTACCCGTCTTCATATCTTTGATTGCCTTGCTTATTGTACTACCCTGGACTAACAATGCTGGTCCCTCTATTGGGTCGATGTGGGGGAGACTGTCTTTCTCCCATTTGTTCTCCTCATTTAGAAGCCTTTCGTAGTGACACTTCCAAGCTACCTTCTTATCAGCGTCGGTGATGGCAAGTATGCCATCATCGTTAAGCACACACTTCTCCCCGACAATATCACGGTTTTCCTTGACACATTGCCTGGCAATCCTGAACACCTCACGTTTTTGGTCCTCACGTTGTAGAACATGCTTGAACTTTCTTTCCTCTGCTTCCCTTCTTGCGAAGTACACTTGTCTCCTAGCTTCCCTCCTGGCTACCTGATAGTCTTCTCTACTTCCCCCATCCCGCCATGCTTTCCAAGCCTGCTTTTTGGCCTTAATTGACTCCTCCACCTTACTGTTCCACCACCATGTTACTCTCCTCCTACCTACAGGCCTGCTCCAGCCACAGACTTCGTCTGCCGCCGTCAGCAGGTTTGCTCTCAGGAATTCCCACTGTTCCTCTATATTATACGACTCTAATTGCTCTTCCTTACTGTCGAAAGCGTCAAGTAATATGCTTTGAAATTTATTTCTGGCTATGGGGTCCTTTAGCTTCCAGCTATATATATATATATATATATATATATAGAGAGAGAGAGAGAGAGAGAGAGAGATGGACTCTGCCGTCAATTCGTCATAACAGGGTTCAAGTCTTTTCAGTTCCTTGTTTTATGTTTATGCCTCAAATGTCACCTCAATCCAGCTGCTGATTTACACATCAATCTGCATTTGGTGCAAGTGACAGGATCTTTAACAGAGAAGGATGGAATGCCAGACTGGACTCTGGTGTCAGATCTTATCTCTCAGAAGTGGACTAAACGAGATTTCTCAAAGTTCTTTATACCTTCATGGCAGACAGTTCTCCATCTTTTATGGTTAGCAGTCATGGCTGGCTTCAAATGAAGAGGTACATTGACAGACTTAAGATTGTACTTCAGTTTGTCCTTATATCGGAGTAGTGGCCTGTCCACACTATTCACACCATCCTGGAGCTGACTGTACAACAGTACCTTAGGTGTGCAGTCCTAGGACATGACCAACCCATCTGAGTTGGGATTGCATCAGAAATGATTGAATGCCACCAATGTTGCACCTTACAAACAGTTTGGCATTGGAGACTCTGTCAGAAAGTGCTTATCCACAGACAGAGTATGTGCAATTACTCAGTGTATTACTGGTACTTTATTTTATCGACCCCGTAAGGATAAAAGGCAAAGTTAACCTCGGCGGGATTTGAACAACATTAAGAAAGATGCTGATGTTACATAAGTCATTTATTCATTATAATTATTTCAACGGTATCAATGCAATCTAAATTATAATAAAGGAAGGGCTGCATTTTTTTTATTTTTTATCCCGTTAGTAAAATAAGTTGGATTACTTTGAATAAATAATTGTTTCTACTTTAGGCACAAGGCCAGCAAATTACCCAGTGCATTACTGGTACTTTATTTTATCGACCCCGTAATGAATGAATATTTCATAATTTATCTACTAAATTTCGTAAAAATAAATAATTTAAAATTGACTTCTTTTCAAAGTTGCACTTCCGGTATATTGTTGCCACACCTCCACCACTACAACTACCATATATATAGAAAGAGAGAGTGTGTGATGTCAACACTTCCGGTGGCGATCACTTAAATAAACATACTAATTTTCTCAAATATCGTCTTTTTTTTAATGTATCATGGATTACGTTACTGATTAAATAAGACAGTGTAACGCAGTCTTCGTTCAATTTCTGTGTATATTGTCAATTATGATTTTATTTGATGTATCATATCTACATGTATATATACTTACGTATAATATCAATATACACACTACACATGCTAGCAGAAGGGTGGTTTTTCTGTTAGTCAAGATGTAATTCATGCATTTGTTGTTATGAGAACGGTGTCTTCAGATGAAATTTTATTTTGCGATATGTTGCCAGCAGGAAAAACATGACTTTCTGCTTGTGCGCCCGGCAGACATATATATATATTCATACACACACACACACATTATATATATATATATTCACACTTTAATCTTGGGAATTTTACCCGCCCTAGATAGATACACACTTTATATACGTATACGCTACTTGATATTTGCATATGGGCATATATATTCACATGCTATGCACATGCTCTCTATTGCTATCACTGTGTGTGAGGGTGGGTATGTAAGTGTGTGTATATATGTGTCTATTTTAGTGTGTGTGTGTCTGTGTGTATGCGCACGCTTAATGGATTTTATTATTTTGGCTTCGTGCCCCTCTCTTTCTCTCTCTTTACTTCCTTTTTAAATGGCAAACTTGTGCTGCTGTTGTTGTTGATGATGATGATGTTGAAATGAAAGATAAGGCTAGTGGGAAGGTGGAGTGAAATAAAGTTTAACCTGTGTGTTTGAAACTGGAGAAGTTTCAATAACATGGTAGATGTTGTGGGTTAGTGGACTGGGGGGGGGGGTTCTGTGACTTAGTGTGGATTGTTGTTGCTGGCTGCAACTTTAGTAACACTAGTAGTGTGGAGATAGTGGTGGTGGTGGTAGTGTTGGTGGTGGCGATGGAAACTGAGCTACTGTTTTAGCATGTTTTATTATTATTACTAGTAGTAGTAGTAGTAGTAGTAGTAGATTGTTAAACTCAGTTAAAAAGGGTAAAAACATTCAGGCCAATCATTAAACTATCTCTCACTCCCACAACACCCACCGCTCCTTCATTCCATCAGCCCCTCCTACTCCCAACGACCTTCTTCTACCTTACTACTACCACCTTTTCCCTCACCTCATTACCACTGTCCCCACTACTAAGAATGTGTTTTAAATGGTTTTCACACAGTAATCAAGTTGAACTGGGGTTCCTGTAAAGGATCTTTGGAGAAACATTACTTGATAGAGTGCGTAGTAGCTCTGTGGTGAGAGTCACCCCAGGTAGAGCTGCTACTTCTCTGAATTGAGGGATCACAGCTCCAATACTATAGACATGTGGTTAGAATGTCTCAGGAAAGAATTGTTGGATAGATTTTAAAGGCAAAATCAACTGGCAAGAGACCCCAAATAAGATGGTTGGATAACATCCACGAGCTTGACTGGTCTAGCTTGGGGATCCAGTTGGATCAGTTGGAGATGGTTGCTTCGGGCAGGACCCACTGGAAGAAGTATTTGAGGACTCTGCTCCTTTGACCCTCTCAAGTATAAGTGGGCAAAGAAGAAGAAGAAGATTACTAATACTATTATGTATTTTTTTTTCTTGTTTTTGATAAATTGATAACAAAAAAGTTACCACTCTTTGAAGATAACATTTAAAAGTAATTCTAGCCAATGAGAGGCATCGATTAAATTCACTTCACTTCACTACTGAATATACTACATTAAGTAGATAGATTTGTGTGTGAAAATCTGAGTATAATAGTGAGAAATCCCACCTTAAAATGAATGAATAAGTTCTACAAAATATATTGAGTCCTTTTTCTCACTAAAGTTTGTGTTCTGTGCTAATATAAGTATACAAATGTTTGTATATGTTATATATATATATGTGTGTGTGTGTGTGTGTGTGTGTGTGTGTGTGTGACTGCCTCCCTCAATTCGATTGGTACTGCAGCTACAGCATCGATTTATACCTAATGTAATATATATGATACACACACACACATAAGTACATGTATGGGTGTGTTTGAGAGAGTAGTAGTAAGCAATGTCCTACATTACAAAATACATGGTACCACTTTGCTGTCATTATAATAGGAAGTTTTATTTAGGTCAACAAGCTTCAATAGTTTTTTCTATGACAGGTTATATATATAGATAGATAGATAGATAAGGTGTAGTGTGGTATGTAGTGTGGTGCAGTGTGGTATAGGCTATGATTAATGTGTGTGTGAATGTTGTATGTATTACATATGCAACAATTGTATATATCTCTGTTATACAGAAAGAACTATAGGTTACACTTTATGTATACTGAAAATACACTTTCTGTCACTGAAAATATTATATAGAAAGACAAGGTGTTAATATTATTCCATTACATACTATGTATCTATACATATATTCTGTAGTTACAGCATAACCATAATAAAAGTATTGAAGCTCTGTAATTGAGGCCACGCAACACACAAAACAATCTATAATTTGAAGAGAATTAGTAATATAATTAACTTTTCTTTAGCCGTTTAGCATTTATATTACTCTATATATGCTATTGTATTTTTGTGGTAAATATCTTACATAAATATCTCACATAACATCAAATCTATGAGATTTTGATGTTATTTATTTTGAGAACAATACCTTAACATAAGTTTGAGTGGCCAGTTACTGCTGGTTGTGAGAGAATTCTGGCTGGATATGGCCTCTTTAAATGCTAAAGGGTTAAACCGGCCATATCCGGCCAGAATCCTCTCACCTCTTTCTGCTCAAACCGGCCGTAAGCGGCCACTCATACTTATGTTAAGGTATTGTTATCAAAATCTCATGGATTCAATATTATGTGAGGTAAAGCCTTTACCATGAAGATACAATAGTACGGTTTATAATTTTTTATCCCATTAGTAAATTAAGTTGTATTACTTTGAATAAATAGTGAATGAATATTACATAATTTATCTACTAAATTTCGTGGCTGTTCATTAAATATATTTTATTGTTTATTTAAAGATTCACTTCTTTAAAATGTTCAAATGTCAACACTTCCGGTCAGCGATCGCTTAAATAAACATTCATATATTTGCATCATTAATTTTCTCCTAATGCAGTTTATATATAATATCGTCTTTTTTAAATGTATCATGGATTACGTTACTGATTACATGAGACAGTGTAACGCAGTCTTCGTTCAATTTCTGTGTATATTGTCAATTACGGTTTTATTTGATGTATCATATCTACATGTATATATACTTGTGTATAATATCAATATACACACTACACATGCTAGCAGAAAACCACCCCAAGAAATCTGCTGTATTCAGATCTTGAGAGGTGATGGCTCTGCCAGATAAAAAAGATGCCCTAGAAATGCTTTATGTTAATAACATTCTCAGGAGTTATCGAACCATGCATGCAGAATATGCCTTGAGTAAGATTTAGCTGCTATTTCATACAGGTTATGCAGCTGTGTAGAGGTCTGCTACAACAATTGCATTAATTTTATTCTTGTGGGATTTTTGTTTGTTTGTTTGTTTGTTTGTTTGTTTATTTGTTATTTATTTATTTCTCTTCTGACTTCTTCCAGGGGAGACAGGCGGGTCGAGCCAAGTCAAATCCACCCCAAAATAACATGGATGTCTACACCGTCGATACAAAGGGTGAATCCAACCGGGCCATGGAGGTCGATGATGAACATGATGGTGGTGCTTCCTACAACACAAGGAATTATGCACCAGGTTCTTCTGTGTGAAGTGATAAATAGCACTGATTATATGTGTGTGTGTGTGTGTGTGTGTGTGTGTGAATATATATAGTACAGAGCTATTTAATTACATAATAAACAACACAATATAATTATTCGATTACCAAAGGTTTCAAGAAACTAGACGATTCTAACAGAAACATCCAGCCCATTCATCTGGTTGTGATGTTTATTACGTAAGTAAATGGCTCTGTACTATATATAGAGCACTCTTCTTTCCTTTACCTTTTCTACGGAAATACTTAATACACACACATACACGCATATATATATATATATATATATATGTATATATACTATTTGTTTGTTATATATATATATATATATATATATATGAGTGTGTTTAAGTTTGCTTGAAGCATTGTGGAATATAAAAAATGGTCATTATATAGTAGTGAAAAATGAGAAGGTTTATATCGAAAGTTGGTAGAGCACTGAGTCCAAAGGAGGAGTTTGGTATAGAGGTAATTCCACAACAATTATTAAACCATATTTGGTTTAATAATTGGATTTTTTTAAAAATAGGATTTTCAGTCTGGGTTGGAAATCCTATTTTAGGTGACACGCATGTCCTCAAATATGGTTTAACAATTGTTGTGGAATTAACCATATATATATATATGTGGTTATATAGGTGTGTGTATAACTAAGACCGTATAGTGGTGGTAGTTTTATGTGACATTTAGCATCAATCTAAACATGTTCTCCCCAAATATATGTCCTCTCTCTCTCTCTCTCTCCAAAAATGTGTCCCCCCCTCTCTCCCTCTAAACATATGTCCCCCCCCTCTCTCTCTCTAAACATATGCCCCCCCCCCTCTCTCTCTCTCTCTCTAAACATGTAGCCATTGGACCTATCTTAGAAATCAAAATTCTTAACAACTCTTCCAATACCCTACCATCCACCATTATAAACACTATCTCCCCAAATGCCACACGGCTTTCTTTCTATTTCATTTTATATAGCTTTTGTCATTTTTCTTTTGTGCAGGTTCTGGGAGTTATCTGACCCTTATAGAGATTTGTGTCAAAGGGGTCTGACCCTATTGGAGGTGTGTGTGGGCTGGGGGTATATGACCTGGGGAAGTGTGTGTGTGGAGAAGGGTGGTTGTATTTGATCTGTTAATGATATTTTAAACAAGGATTATTGGGGGGGGGGGGATAAACATTTCATTGAAAGATAATGGGTTTTTTTTCTTCTTTTTTAACCAATTAAAAAGACAAAATCTTTTTTTTTTTTTAAATAATTTCACTGCATTTTAATGTGTGTGTGAGTTGATGGGAGTTAGTGTGTAACATCTCGAATATATAGGTGGCAAATTGGCTGAGTTGTTAGAACATAGGAATGGTGGAGTTGTTAGAATATAGGAATGGTAGAGTTGTTAGAATATAGGAATGGTAGAGTTGTTAGAATATAGGAATGGTAGAGTTGTTAGAATATAGGGATGGTAGAGTTGTTAGAATATAGGAATGGTAGAGTTGTTAGAATATAGGAATGGTAGAGTTGTTAGAATATAGGAATGGTAGAGTTGTTAGAACATAGGAATGGTAGAGTTGTTAGAACATAGGAATGGTAGAGTTGTTAGAATATAGGAATGGTAGAGTTGTTAGAATATAGGAATGGTAGAGTTGTTAGAACATAGGAATGGTAGAGATGTTAGAATATAGGAATGGTAGAGTTGTTAGAACATAGGAATGGTAGAGTTGTTAGAACATAGGAATGGTAGAGTTGTTAGAATATAGGAATGGTAGGGTTGTTAGAATATAGGAATGGTAGAGTTGTTAGAATATAGAAGAAAAAAAACACAAAAAAATTCTATTTTTTAATGTTAACATTCTCAGGGGTCACAAACTACTACTACTACTACTAAAACCACTGCTGATATATATATATATAGTACTACTACTGTTATTATTGCTACAAGCATTACTATTTGAAGTAATTTGACCTTCTTAAAGAGGGACGACATTTTAAAAATTTTGGGGGTTTTTTTTTAATGTTTTCAACAGAAAATGGTATATGGTGCAGTATTATATCAGTATCGGTAGAGGGTTGGACGCCATGCTTTCTATCACAGTTACGTCCCTTTACAGTCTGAGTTCAAATCCCACCGAGGTTAACTTTGCCTTTCATCCTTACGGGGTCGATAAAATAAAGTACCAGTAATGTACTGGGTAATTGCTGGCCTTGTGCCTAAAGTAGAAACAATTATATATACATACACATATATATATATATATATATATTAGAGAGTTGGGGATCCGATAGCAGCTAATTTAGTCTGAATTAACAATTGAAATGGCAAGAGCTCAACCATTGGGCCCAGACTCCCTATTACAGACCCACACACACACTCTCTCTCTCCCTATATATATATATATATAGAGATGGATTCAGTTTGAAACTGGTTGGACCATGACTCACCAGAGTACTCAATACTTGAGGTAGTAGAGTATGGTTATATTATAAAGAGTCAGGACCCCGACAGCTGAGCTCTTGCCGTTTCAGCAGCTAATAAAGGTAGCTTCTGAAACAGCAAGAACTCAGCCGTCGGGTGTATATATATTTATAGATACACATGCACATATATACATATATATACATGTGTATATATATATATATATATATACATATATATACATGTATATATATATATGTGTATATATATTTATGTATATATATATATATATATATATGTATATGTGTGTCTACACATATATATATATATATATATATATATATACATGTATATATATATATATATAGTTCAAGAGCGCAAACATAGAGATGCAAAAGTAGTCTTATTCCACACTTGGGAAGAAGTGTATATATATATGTGTGTGTGTGTGTGCGTATATATATATATAAATGTATAAGGAGTGAGAGAGGGAAAATATGTATTCCACATATATACATGCATAATGTGTTTATATTTTCATATTAAAAAGTACAGAAGACAAAAAAAAAAACTTAAATACATATATATATGTATATATATTTATATGTATGTATGCATATATTTGGTGATGGTATTTTTGCATATTCTTATTATTATATAATTTTTATTTGGGGTTGTGGAGTTGCAGAGTCTACTAAGTTCACAGGTCAAATAAGGGACCCGTGAACTCCTGGGCTTGTTATAATCAGCTAACCCCTATGAGCCCTTATAGGTAGACATCACTATATGGTTGTGTTTTATTTTATTTTATTTCATTCCATTTTGTGATTTATTTTTGTCCTTCTTTTCTTCATATTCGAATTCTTTTCTTTTCTCTTTACCATTCCAATGTCGATTTTTGAAATATTTTCCCAGTTTTACAAAATAGCGATATATTTTTCATATAATTTTATACTTTTTACATTCGCACACTCAAGTATTCCATTCATCTTTATATGTTTATCGATAATAATTATATACATATTGTTGAAGTATAAAGGAGAAAAATACAGATATACAAAAACACAGTCTTGTATGTATATATATAGTGGTGGCCATAACTGGACTCCGAAACCTAAGGTTGCGTTACATGTTAAGTGCATGTATGAAACTTTATTTATGCTATAATATATATATATGTGTGTGCATATGTATGTATATATATATATATATCATATATATACATCATAGTTAACTAAACAGAATGACCAGTTTTATCCAGGGGTGAACCACCAAACTTAGATGAATATATATATATATATATATATATATATGGCAGACTACCAACAACACTTGCTTCTTCTTATATTTACATTACCCCCGTCTATTTTTTTCTTTTTGTTTCGTGCTCACATCCATCTTCCTTTTTCCTCTTCTCTCTCTATCTTTCGATGAAGGACTACCGTCCAAGATGTTATGCCTCTTTTACATCTATATCAGCAGTTAAACTTATATATATATATATATATCATCATTATACTGTATTGTTCTCTTGTGTTGTTTTTCAACTGCGGCCACACACTATATATATATATATACTCTTTTACCTGTTCCAACCATCTGGCTGTGTTAGGACCAAATGCACCCAGTCAGTCCACGATGTGAAGTGGTAGTGCTGGAACCCTGAAAAAAGTTCACATTACATGCAGTAAAGTTGTTGGCATTAGATAGAAAAACAATCAGAGAACAGAATACAGGAAGAAGGCAATCGCCATCACTGATCAGGCCACATATGACAGCCTGTCATGAAAAGTAGACATTAAACAGTGTGATGATATATGTATGTATTCATGTGTGTATATATATATATATATATATATATATATATATACATTACACTTCTAATGTTTAAATCATTAGGTGCATCTGAGAAATATATAAAAAATATATAAAGTATATTTTTCCTTCATTCAGTTTATTCCCACCTTTGTATATATATATATATATATATATATATATATATATCTTTCTCTCTATACATACATATATATATATATATATATATATATATATATATATATATATATATATATAGATACCTTCTTCCCTGTGCCTTTGAGCTTCAAATTACCTGACAGCCAAACAATCATGTTCTGCTCCCTAGTTCATTGATTTAAATATATATATATATATATATATATATATATATATATATATATATATATATATATGTATGTATATACATACATATATATATATACACACACACACATATGGTTAATATATGAAGTTTTAGTGTAATAGTTCACTATTTTCTTTGCTAAGATGAGTTAAGCTCTGTGGACTTTTTTTTACTCTGTATAAGTAAATAATAATAATATACCTTGGTCTTTGTATATATATATATATATATATATATATCAATAATATTAATAAATGGAAACTATCTTTATAAAACCATATTTATTTTATTATACACATTTCAAGGGTACCAGTATTTTGGTACCCTATCGTCAGATAAAATACAAAAATTGGTTTACAGATAGTGACATATCTACATATGAACTTAATGTTATGAGTTCTATGTTAATAGGATGCAATATAAGGCGGGATTCGTTTGTATGTTCTATCACCTCTTAGTTCCGTTAAGTCCCGTCCATTGCTCTTGCAGAAAAATATCACATATCAACATATTTTATTATGCTTTGTTTTTTCTTTATTGTGTGATGGGACAGGTTGGAGTATTTATCTTTGCCATGATTCTCCATAACTCCCTCACCCGGCTACCCCCGTCCATAGAAACATTCCGATGAAATATTTACATATCTCTCATCCACACCAAACCTCCATTAGTCCCTTGACTTTTTTTTAATAAATTTGGTGTGGAAAGGAGACTTTTTATCTTTTCTTCTTTTTTTGTAATTTTCAAAGAATTTATTTTGTTAATATATATGAAGGTAATTATAATAATATTCATGATAATGTTATTATTGTGTTAATTTTCAGTAAAAAAAAAATATTAAATAATATATAACAAATATGTATATATAAAACAAACATTGGTTTGTTGTTTGTTGTTATATTTCTTTATAATATACTGTATTTCCCAGCATCAAAGATGCTATATTTTTATTTCAGTCTAAACACCGAGGACTATAACTGGTATTGTACAGGCCTTAAGATGCTACAGTTTCTCATTTTCAGTTGATATACTGTGCTTTCTGAACTCTTTCAAGATGTTACGATTGGCAGTATCGGTAGAGTTGGACACCCATGCTTTGCAGCATAGTGTTACGGCCCTTTACGGTCTGAGTTCAAATCCCGCCGAGGTTAACTTTGCCTTTCATCTTTACAGGGTCAATAAAATAAAGTACCAGTAACATACTGGGTTCGATTTAATCGACTTTCTCCTCCCTCAAAATTATGGCCTTGTGCCTATATAAGAAATCATTATTATTAGTACCAGTAATGTACTGGGTAATTGCTGGCCTTGTGCCTAAAGTAGAAACAATTATTATTAATATGGTGGATTGGCAGTATCGGTAGAGGGTTTGATGCATAGAGTTACGGCCCTTGCCATTCTGAGTTCAAATCCCGCCGAGGTTAACTTTGCCTTTCATCCTTACGGGGTCGATAAAATAAAGTACCAGTAATGTACTGGGATAATTGCTAGCCTTGTGTCAAAAGTAGAAACAATTATTATTATTACTATGTCGGTGGTTTGGCAGAATCGGTAGAGCGTCAGACACTATGCTTTGCAGCATAGTTATAGCCCTTTATGATCTGAGTTCAAATCCCACCAGGCTAACTTTGCCTTTCATCCTTACTTAGGTGTCAGTAAAATAAAGTATCAGTAATGCAGTGGAGTCGATTTAATCGACTTTCCCCTCCCCCCAAATTGTTGCTTTTGTGTCAAAATTAAAACATTATTATTGTGTGTACGTCATATCTAAGAAGATAATTGTGGTTAAAACAAAGTGTTTACTTCTGGCAGCCATATCTAGTTTTAAATAAGTTAACCGTCTCTTTATTTCATTTTTCATTTATTTATTAAGTCTTTTTAAATGTTTTCAAAATATTTTCCAATGCCTTTTTATTATTTACTTTCTCGATTTCGATATTATTTCTTAAGAAAACATATTTCCCATAATAAACAGGAATAAAAATAATAAAAAAAAAACAACTTAAAATTTAATGGTTTGGGAGTGGGGGTGAAAGAGCAATGCTGTGGAGATGAGTCAGCTATACCTGCTTTTGCTCTATATTTTCACATCCTCTTTAAGTTCTCTCTATACTTCAACACCTTCCAATCGTAGGTGGGGTGGTTGGCTCCCGTCAGGTGCCACTCACACCTATCAACGTCACAAGAATAAGATGGAAGCTGTAAAATTAAAATACCACTTGGCGGGTTTCTTCGGTGGATTTTGCTGCTGACAATCAGGCACTTGAAACAGTAGCAATAAAACTATCCCAGCTAATCAAGTAAGGTTTAGTGTCCTAGGTCAGCACCTATCGTTACTAACTCTCATTATCGTTAATATTTTTATTGCTATGGTTATTAATCTCCCATCTGTCGCTGTAACATTTTTATCACCCTCAATAAATAATAAAAGAAATAACAATAATGATTAATGTCATCATCATCATCATCATCACCACCCACACCATTATTATTATGGCATAAAGTTACAGTCCTTTTCGTACTGAGATCAAATCCCATCAAAGTTAGCTTTACCTTTCATCTTTACAGTGTCGAAAAATAAAGTACCAGTAACGCACTAGGATCGATTTAATTGACTTTCTTGTTATTGGCGAGTCTCTTATTATACGAGAACTCGTTTGAAAAGTTTTAAAGCTGACCAAGATACCCTCATGGAATGACCAAATGAGGTTTATTTTCCAACATGATCCCCAGTAAAAAAAAACAATGCAATTATTGATGAGAAGAGTTGAAATCAATTAATGCAAAATTTCACGGCACAAACAAACCATTCATAGTTAACCGACCCTTGTAGACGTCATTATTCGGTAGAGGGTCGGATGCCATGCTTTGCAGTAAAGAGTTACGGCCCTTTCAGGTCTGAGTTCAAATCCCGCTGAGGTTAACTTTGCCTTTCATTTTTACAGGGTCGATAAAATAAAGTACCAGTAATACACTAGGATAATTGCTGGCCTTGTGCCAAAAGTAGAGACAATTATTATTATTGCATTTTTAAAAGGGTAATTTAAGCCGAAATCGATAAAAAGCCGGAAATATATATTGTGTGGTTTTAAATAACGTTTGTTTGGTTTCTACGTTTTGGTGTCAAAAACTGAATAACAGACTTGTTCCAAGACACGGGATTCATTCTATAGGTGTACAACTTTATGGCAAAGTAACCTATTCACATCTCCCTCTTTCCTCATCATCATCAGCATATAGATGAACAACATAAGAGATTATATATATAGAGAGAGAGAGTGTGTGTAGCTTGTTTGTAAACTTTACAAATGTATATATACATATATATATATAAATACATATATATACATACCTATATATATATACATCATCATCATCGTTTAACGTCCATCTTCCACGCTTGCATGGACATACATATATATATATACATATACATATATATATATACATATATACATATATATATATATACATACATATATATATACATACATATATATATACATACATATATGATGTGACGACAAGTGCAGAGAGATCTCCAGATATAAAGCAATGCCTGTGCCGTGAAGCTTTTATAGTGAGCAAAGGCACTGCACAAAGCCAGTCCCACTCTCTTAACCAAGATGATATTTACCAAAAACAATAACAAGTCAACATCATTGGATACCATCAGGGCTGCAGGTGTTATATCAGAGTTTTCCTTCTCCTAGAATTCTGCCTTGACAAAGGCTAAGGGGGTCATCTCTCTCGCTGATTTTGGATGGCCATTGACTCTTAAGAGCTCCTTTGCCCTTTGACAGGTTTTGTTTTTAGTCCTGCAGGATGTCCAAAGTCACCCTCCTCACCAAGAAACCTTGGTGGGGTTGCCAGTTTAGTCGCCAACGACCCGACCATGGGACAGGTTGTACTGGGATACATGTTACCAGTAGCACCAACTGGTGACCTGACATAATATATATATATATATATATATATATATACATACATTATACATATATATATATATGGAATTTATCAACCGAATTTGTTTGTTTACTAATCTCAATCTTTTTAGAACTATTTAGGTCAAATATGGACAATAATAGGTTTTTAGTATTAAACAAACTAATGTTTGCACACATGTTTACAGCCGCACCCACACACATATATACACAGCCACATACACACACATATATACACAGCCACATACACACACACACACACACACAGCCATACACACAGCCACACACACACGTAGCCCCAATCAATTAGAGAGAAGCTGGGGTGGGGAGGATGGAAGATAAGTAGAGGAATTTCTGTTACTTGGGAGGTGGTGTAGTGGTGGTGGTAGTGATGGTGGTGTAGTGGTAGTGGCTGTGGGAGGTGGTGACGGTGGGAGTGGTGTAGTGGCGGTAGGAGGTGGTGTAGTGGTAGTGGCGGTGGTGGTAGAGAGAGGATTAAAGATGCTTCATCCGCGATATAAATACTATCAGATATATCTGTTACATGCGTAGTGATAAGACACTCCCAAACACTTAACGTTACCACTACCACTACACCACTACCACCACCACTACACCACCACTACACCACTACCACTACCACTACACCACTACCACCACCACTACACCACTACCACCACTACCACTACACCACTACCACCACCACTACACCACTACCACTACACCACTACCACCACCACTACACCACTACCACCACCACTACACCACTACCACTACCACCACCACTACACCACTACCACTACACCACTACCACCACCACTACACCACTACCACTACCACCACCACTACCACTACACCACTACCACCACCACTACACCACTACCACTACACCACTACACCACTACCACTACCACTACACCACTACCACTACACCACTACCACCACCACTACACCACTACCACTACACCACTACCACCACCACTACACCACTACCACCACCACTACACCACTACCACTACACCACTACCACTACCACTACCACTACCACCACCACTTTACAAATTAGTTTTCGTTTTTTTACACAAGTCAGTCAAATATATAAATATAGAGGAAGTTAGCTGTTTGTCTCTCTCACTCTCCCTCTGTCTCTCTCTCTCTCCCTCTGTCTCTCACTCTCTCTCTTATTGACACAGATCAGTCAAATATATTATATATTACAAACAGGAAAATACCGCTCTCCCTTTCTCTCTCTCTCTCACTTGGGAAGCCGGATCAGTTGGAGACGGATGCTTGTCATCACGGCCCACCCAGGAAGAAGATAAGGAGTAACATGATTCTATAAACACACATATATATATATATATATACACACAGATAAATCTACCAATCAATGGTAGGGTCTAAACCGTCTGAAGAACACATACGGGGCACTACCCCCCAGAAACGATCGTAAAATAATGAGTTTTACTATGAATTAACCGTTTTTTGTTTAATTTCATTGTTTTAATCTCTCTCTCTCTATATATATATCTATATATATATATATATATATCTATATATATATATATATATATCTATATATATATATATATATATATATATATATATATAATATATATAATATATATATATACACATATATATGTGTGTGTGTGTGTGTAATCTTTTAAAACTAACATATTTCCTGTTGGTGAGAAGATTCGTTTAATAACAAAACAAGAACAACAATGTATTTTTGTTCTACTTGAGTTAACAATGTCCGTGTATGTGACAGTAGTAGTGGTGGTGGTAGTAGTGTTGTTGCTGGTGGTGGGGTGGTGGCGGTTGTAGTGGTGGTGGGAGGTGGTGTAGTGGCGGTGGGAGGTGGTGTAGTGGTGTTCTTGCTGGTGGTATGCGTGGTGGTGGTGGTGATGGTGGTTTTGTTGCTGGTGGTGGTGGTGGTGGTGTTGCTGTTGGTAGTGGTGGTGCTGGTGTTGATCGTGGTCGTAGCAGTAGTAGTAAGAGTGACAGTAGAGGTAGTAGTAGTACATCTTATGGATGTTATCCAACCATCTTGGGGGAGGGGGATCTACCGCTGGGCAGATAAAATATGGCTGGTGTGTGTGTGTGGTTGTTATAGTGGGACCATGGTGTAGACCAGTCACGGGCAACCTGCGGCCCGCCTAAGTCACCTAAGTGAAATCTTTCTATCATTTTTACGATCGAGGAAAACAACATGTAGGAATTCTGAAGAAACAAATCAAAATAACCTGAGTTATCCCCCCTTTTTTTAATGTAGGCACGAATGTAAATTAGCGCTTGCGGCCCGCCTGAAGATGTGCCATATCTCATGTGGCCCGCCTGGTGATGTGTCATATATCATGTGGCCTGCCTAGTGATGAGCTATATCTCATGTGGCCCGCCTGATGTGCCATATCATGCCCGGTGTAGATGTTGGCAGTAAGGGAATGTTTAATGGTGGCATAATGTGTGTGTATATGTGTATGAGTGTGTGTGTGTGTGTATGGAATGTGGGGTGGAAAAAGAAGCAGAAACATTAAAACCGAGCGTGTCACGCTCGGGTGATTCTCAGGTATTGTTCCACCCACCACCACCATCATCATCATCCCCGTTAACTGCCGAACCATGACGTTCATGTACCCCCCCCCCCTCCGACACACACTTGCTGCCCCCATCTACACCCTGGCCCTACTACTACAACCATACACACACACACATACCACGCATAAACCTGTCCACACTCAAACACTCCCAGTTGAGATCCTAGCAACTGTTGAGTCCGTCCTACTTTATGGCAGTGAAACGTGGACCACTACAAAAGTGCCATGGAAGATACTTGTCGGATGTTACACCAGGATGTTGAGAAGCTGACTAGACAGATCACTACACCAGTCTAAAAATAAGCTGCCTGCAGACAAATGAAACTGGCTGGATACTGCATCCGGCATCCAGAAGAGATAGCATCACATCTTGTGCTCTGGAAACCACCGGTCGGGCGAAGAAGCGTGGGAAGACAGGCCGTCTCATTTATTGATACCCTGCTGAGAGATGCCAACATTGGTAACATCGACGAACTGAGAAATGTCATGCTGGACCTAGATGATTGGAAAGAAACCGTGCTGAATCTTTGCGAAGGTAAACTCGGCCGAAGAAGAAGATGGCCAAGTGGACGTCGTAAACATTCGGCCAGGCTATGCCCATTTATGGACAAAAGAAACACACACACAAGAATAAATAAATAAATAAATAAACGAACAAAGGAAAGAAAGAAATAATAAACTCTGAGTAATAAAAATTACCGTACCGGACATTTAAATTAAAATTTTTAGTAAACAATTGTTTCTACTTTTGGCACAAGGCCATCAATAACCCAGTACATTACTGGTACTTTATTTTATCAACCCTGTAAAGATGAAAGGCAAAGTTAACCTCGCAGGATTTGAACTCAGACTGTAAAGGGGTGGAACTCGATGCTGCAAAGCATATCGGCCGACCCTCTACCTATACTGCCAACCCCCCCCCCGTTTTGTTCATACATTGTTTCACCTTTCAAGAATCAGTTGGCCAGTGTATCCTAGCAACAAGCTATGACCCCCCCCCCCCTTCACTCCTCTCCTATCTTATACTTCACTACAGAAGTATTTCTTACTAAGATAAAATAATAAATATGAGGTCATCAGATTAAATAGAAGAAAAAGGAAAAATAAATTTAATCCTCCGATAATATTATTTCACAATACTATGGTAATAAATCTCTAGGTGCGGTCGATCGACCGGTTAGAAATAGCAGCCTAATCTTCCTTTAAAATCACATACACACACATATACATTTAGACACAGGCACAAGCTGAGAGAGAGAGACAGAGAGGTAACGTCACACACACACATTTATGTATGTATGTGTGTATGTATATGTGCGTATGTATGTGTGTAAGTATGTGTGTGTGTATGTGTGTATGTACGTAATGGTGGTATATAAGGATTGTGTCACCACAGGGTGACCCCCCCCCCCACTGGTCCTGTGGAGAGCACAGCTCTCTTCTGTCAACTGTGTCATAAAACCTTACAGATCTACATCTGGCCTAGAGAGTCATCTACGAAGTCATGGAAGTGGATGGGATGATACATGGGAACATATAGTGCCGTGACTCTATGCTCCAAAGATATTCAGATTTGGGGGACAACATGATGTCGACACGGCCTATGTTAACCCTTTATCATTTACATTACTCTATATTTACTATTGTACTTTTGTGGTAAACACTTTATCTCATAATTATCTCACATAAAGAAATCATTATTATATAATAAATAAATCATAATTATCTCACATAATATCGAATCTATGATATTTTGATATTATTTATTTTGACTATACTATATTTTAACTATACGTTAACATCAGTATGAGTGACTGGTTACAGCCAGTTTGAACAGAAAGAGGTGAGAGAATTCTGGCCAGATTTTCCCGGTTTAAATGCTAAAGGGTTAAAGATAAAGAGATTTCGTGATGTTCACATGGGGGGGGGGGGGGGGGGGGGGGCAACATGATGTCAACACGGCCTACATTAAAGATGAAAAGATTTCGTGGACAGAAATCTAAACAGGTGACAAACAAAGAATGTATGTAATTAATATTTGTAGCCATTCCTAGATACGAGGTGTGATAATATTAAAATGTGAAAGGTAGTGTTAGATTCCAAGAAATCTTCTTTAAATACAGAGATTAATGTTATCGTCAACAATTAAACCTTTATTTGTCTATATCTCTCTTACATATAGGTACACACACATCCATATACACATACACACATATACACACACATCCATAGACACAGCCATACACATACACACATATACACACACAGCCATACACATACACACACATATACACACACTCACACCATAGCTACACACACACTGACACAGCCATACACACATAGCTATAACCACACACACACACACACACACACACACACACACACACAAACATATATATATATATAAACACAGATATACATGTTTGTGTGCACGTATTTATATACACACATATATATATATACATATACACATACATATATACATACATCTATATATACACACATACATATATACATACATAGATCTATACATACATCCATATATATATATATATATACATACATAGATCTATATGTACATATATATACATACATATATACTTACATACATACATCTATACATACATACATATATATATATATATACATACATCTATATATACATATATATATATATATACATACATCTATATATACATATATATATATATATACATACATCTATATATACATACACCGACAGTTCTCTCTTGTTGCGATGTTTCTGTGAACTTTCATTGTTTACCTGAAAGAACTGTAAATCTTTTGTTATTAAAGTGTAAAGATGTGTACATGTGTGTGTATATATGTGTGCGTGTGTGTACATGTGTGACTGAGTCCGAGCGAGTATGTGTATAGGTGTGTATATGTGGTTCTCTCTGTAAGTGTGTGTATATATCTGTGTATGTGTATGTATGTGTGTATATGTGTATATGTATGTATGTATGTGTAGTCCTGTCTGTCCTTCACGAAAGTTTGTCATAGTTGGATGACATCCCACCACCAACAGCAATACCCCCCCCCCCCCCAACATCCCCACCACCACCACTAACACCCGGTAAATATATATATATATATATATATATATATATATAGATTTTGAGTTTATGTTGGTTGTATACCAACACCTCAGTATGCAGGCTGGAGCACTCGACGAAGTGCGCAGGTTGGTTTGGTTACTCCGGAGAAGTGTAAAATAAAGTTAAATAAAAGTCAAATGATTAAAATTTAGCTTCGTTTATTACTGCTATATATATTTCAGTGACAGCCATCTTTGGCTGTGACCTCTTCAGGCAGTTTGAATTAGTATGGTATAGACAAGTACATATGTTGTTGAGGTGTATAACTTTGTCAATACTCTGATATGCCCAGTTCCTTGTTGGGTTGTTAATTCACTGAGGAACTAGAGTCATATATATAATTCAATATCTTCACACAAACATATATAAACTTATATATCTGTGTATGTATGAATGTGTGAATGTATGTATATGTATAATCTGTTATTTTAATAAATATTTGCTCTACGGTTCTTATATATTTGATATATATTTATCCTTATCGAGCCCTCTTTGAATTTTAGTCTTCAAATTTATTATTATTACTATATATATATATATATATATACTTGTATACTTGTTATATATATATATATATATATATATATATATATACTTGTATACTTGTTATATATATATATATATATGTGTGTGTGTGTGTGTGTGTAAAAGTTCTATTTAAATTGTTGGGATACAACAAGCAAATATTTTTATAACTGATATAAAGCACTCAACAAATAATTGGAGTAAAAATACGATATTAACAAATGGAAACTATATTTATAAAACCATATTTATTTCATTATACATATTTCAAGGACACAAAGTTAAATTATGGTGTGCTTTCATCAGATAAAATATAATATAGATCAGTTTTATAAATAAAAATAAATATTGACATACCCTTAAAAAATGCAACCATTTCTGTTGGAAGCTCCCGGGAGCTTCCAACAGAAATGGTTGCATTTTTTAAGGGTATGTCAATATTTATTTATAAAACTGATCTATATTATATTTTGTCTGATGAAAGCACACCATAATTTAACTTGGTGACCTTGAAATATGTATAATGAAATAAATATGGTTTTATAAATATAGTTTCCATTTGTTAATATCGTATATATATATATATTTATATATATATATATATATATATATATATATATATATATATATATATATATATATATATATGCCTGTATACTTGTTATATATATATACTTGTATATTTTTAGGAAGGGGAAAGTCAATTAAATCGACCCCAGTGCATTACTGGCATTCTATGTTATCGACTCCGTAAGGACGAAAGGCAAAGTTAACTTCGGCGGGATTTGAACTCATACGTAAAGGGGCGTAACTCTTTGCCGTAAAGCATTTTGTTCGACGCTCTACCGATTACTGCTCTTCCACCGAATACAATATAAGTAAATCTATCCCGCATACTTCTACATTACTCCGGGGGAGGGAGGCGCTGGAACAGTCACTCCACCTCGTAACATTTATTCAAATAGTTCTTACTACATTCCATACGTTCTATCATCCTCACCTTCCCCCTCACACACTCATCCATGGTTCAAGGGAGATCACTCTAAATTGCATACAGAGTTATCTCCCTTGTATATTTCAGCAGATTGAGTTGTCGTAAGCAGCTCTTACTGATACCAACATGCGTTGCCGTCATCCATCTTCTTCTTCTTCTTCTTCTTCTTCTTCTATCTTCTTCTCCTCCCCCTTCACTGTGTATGTGCGCGCACGCGCATCAGTGTTAATCTGTACTTGGATGTATATGTATGTGTGTGTGTGTGTGTGCATATGCGTATGTGTGTGCATGTGCGTGTGTGTGCGCGCGTGTGTGTGTGTTACCAATTTTCTTTTTACTATAAACGATGTAAAGAGTACTCAATACACATGACAGAGTTGATAAATGCTTTATTTAATAAAATTGTTTGTTGATGTAGACATTGATAAAGGTTTAGTCAGGGACACACGTTGTGAGCTCAACATTGACAGACACGAACACATATTATATAAAGGTTGATGTTTTAAATATTAATTATATAAGGCATTTAAATATATATTATGTGCTACATGTTCTTATGTATGTGTATATATAGAGAGGTATGTATGTATGTATGTTATGTATATATGTACATGGATCAACGGCTACGGGGGACGATACAATAGGTATTAGGCGATGGTAAATGGATGTAAGGGTGGTATGGTAGATCCGGGTTGTATAACCCCTGGTAAGAAACGTCTAGGACTACACAACAACATTGAAACAAACGAATACTAATGAGAGTTACAATGTAGGGGAAACAACTCACGATGTTTTCAGTTGAACATGGAAGAATATGTATTAACAAAAATATTCGTAGGATTAAGACAGATGAAGTGACTAAAATCAAACTTCGAAGTCACTGCCACTTTCGTAAATAAAATGTTCACATTACTTACACGTATTGAGTTCTAACATACCTATAGATACATACATACATATATAAATATAAACACACACACATAAGTTTATCCCGGGTTCAATCAGGGGTAACCACAGTAAGTAAGGTACTCAATACATAGCAGAGTATAAATATTTAATATAGAAATGGCTTCTACAGGACTAGAACTGTTTTATTCGGGGGAAATCATCAAGAAGCCCTGTAGAAGCCATTTCTATATTAAATATATATATATATATATATATGTATATATACATATATGTATATATATATATATATATATATATATATATATATATATATATATATATATATATATATATATACACCCAGCTATTTATGTTGTGGGAGGCGTCGTCGAAGATTTATGAGACGGTGTGATGCAGAAAAGATGAAGATTATCATAAATTCAGCCAACTCTGAGATGGTCATGATGCTGGCACCTAAGTAAAGCCCCATTTGACCGCCAACAATTCCTGAAAAATAGCAAAACCTTCGGTAGAATTTTGAATTCTGAGGATGCTTTGAAATAAAAAGATATATAGATAGAAATATAGCTTGACAGACAGTTAGATAAGTGGGTAGTTGGACAGTTATATATATATATATAGAAGTGCTTACACAACAGTTAGTTCACCATACCGAGAACAATTGTTTCACCTTAGCGGATCCTCAGCTCGTAAAGATTACGAGCTGAGGATCCGCTAAGTATTACATATATTATTACATATATGTGTTCAAATCACCCTAGCGAATCTGGTCCCTTACGATTTGAACACATATATGTATATATCTGTGTTTATCTTTCTTTTAAATTCAATTATAATATACGGCTCGGAAAAATCTCTTTCCTAGAGCTATTTTATTGTAAGAGACTATTTTGAGTTTCTAACTTAACTCAATATATACCTTTGGTATATATATATATATATATATATATATATATATATATATATATATATATATATATATATATATATATATATATATAGAGAGAGAGAGAGAGAGAGAGAGAGAGAGAGAGAGAGAGAGAGAGATAAATAGACAGGCAAACGGAGAGATAGATAGGATAGATCGAAAGACAAATGTTTGTATGTATTGTGTGTGTGTATGTGTGTGTTTGCGTGTTTAATACTTACCCATGATGTTTAACAATGTATATTGTGGCACCTGCATTATTTCATGGTACAGTGATGTTCCGAAGAAAAGCCTCACTTCCAAAAATCGTTCTCTTATAGAAGAAAAGGGTATCATTTATTAAAATCAAAGTTACGAGGATAAATGGAATGGCAGACACTTTAAAACACAGAAGAAAGGGGCGAGTATAAGTTGAATGACAGATACTTTAAAACACTGGATCAAAGTGGCTAGGATAGGTTGAGTGACAGACATTTTAATACACAGGATCAAAGTGGAGAGGATCAGGCGCCTTCACGATATATGGATCACACTTAGTAATTCTAGCGTCAGAGATATTATTGCGCAAGTATGTTCAGAGACTAAACAACAACAGCTACACCAGCAACAGTGGCAGCAGTAGTAGTAGCAGCAACAGTAACGTCTATAGCAGCAACAGTAGCAATAGCAGCAGCAGCAGCAGTAGTAGGAGGAATGAAAAAACAAAACAAAACAAAACAAACTAACAAAGAAAAAAAAATCAAGGTAAGTGAAATACGTTAACGGAAGGTTAGTTTGAATCTCACCTGGGTTGTCCAACGAAATCTGAAGACTTTTTTAATAATTCATTGAATAGATTGGAAGGGTAGTGAGCAGACGATATCTGTGTTTGGTACTGGGCAAATGTACACGGTGAAAGGCAACTACACCTGCGTTGAATGTCGGGGTCATTATCAAATTGAGCTGTTGTAGAAGTGGCAGGGTGGGGGTATGAGGAGGAAGAGAAAAGAAAAGAACATCGCAAGAGGATAATTGTAAAATTGTAGATCACTATATTGGTGAAGTAGATCGGTTTATAGATAGATTTATACATCACGCAGAGACACACACATAGACAGATGCACACACACATATACACACACAGACACATACACACACGCACACAGACACACACGCACGCAGAAACACAGGTATACAAATCCACATTGCTGGTCTGGGGTGACGGACTAAATCAGGCTGCAGCCGTTGTATTACGTGGACATGTG
>OZ024756.1:43821740-43826740 GCA_964016885.1 Eledone cirrhosa
ATCCCATGGAGGCTGGTTTCCTGGCAGAATTCAGTCAGCAATTCATGAACTATATTGGGAGGTGTGGGGTCGCATCTATGTAGTGGCATTTTGTCATTGCCTGCCGGAACATCCATTTTGGTCTGATACAGCAAACTTGGAGATGATTATAGAATCGCCTTCGCCGTCGTTGTTGGTGTTGTTGTTGGTGTCGTTGTTATGGCTGTCTATCAAAGTGTTAGTTGTTGTTGTTAGCAGTTGTTTTTGTAGTGTTTGTTTTGTTGTTATTGACGCACTAATTGTGGTGGTGTTGGTGGTGGGGTTTAGCTCTATTTGGACAAATATATGACCAAAAGCACTCGGGATATGACCATCCCGTCGGAAGTTAAGATATCAATTTATACTGAGTGTCCTTGTTTTCTCTTAGATGGTACGATGGGATTTGAGGTAGATTTTGTTGCTATTTCTGCATATAGAGGTGCTGTTTTCTTTCTGGGCACGATGGTAAATACGGTTGATGAAGTCGGTGATGGCGGAGAGGCTGTGAATGTAGTTGTTGTGATGACAGTAGCAGTGATGTTGGCAACGGTATTGTAGAAATTGTCGTTGATTGTGTATTATGTAGATTTGTGTCACACTGTCACCTGTCACACTGAATCTCCCTGAGAAGCCGAGAATTACATTAAGGGCACACGTAACCCCGAAATGCCGTCCAATTACACGTTAATTTCCACGAGCAGGCTTCTCCGTCTATCGGACATATAAGAAATACTGTGGTTTAATGTGAAAGGCAACTGGACGTAATGGACGTCTTGTGGCAGTTGACGAGACAAATATACTTAGAGACGCCATCAAATAGAAACCATTCAGTTTTTAGTACTCTACGTGTGTGTGTGTGTACGTGTGTACATGTGTGTGTGTGTGTGTGTGTGTGTGCCTATGTGTATATATGAGTGCATGCATAAATCTATAACATATTATATTTTCGCCCCTTATCTGTACACACAGATATAAATATATATCCACACACATACATGCATAGATACATACATACATAAATACATACACACACACATATATATATATACACAACACACACACACAACCACACACACATATATATATATATATATATATATATATATATACACACGTGTATCTGTCCTTAGTTCGTGAAATTGTCTTGTTGATTCTTTTTATTATACATTCATCACCTGACACACACACACACACACACACACACACACACACACACACACACACACACACACACACACACACACACACACACACACACACACACACACACACACACACATATATATATATATCGCCTGAATGAAGGTGTTTGTTGCCAGATCGATTGATCGATACGTCAGTTGTAGTGGATGAACGATCAATCCGTGTCGAGGCTTGAAGAGTCATAAAAACATCCTCCACTTGGAACCTCACCAGGTGTTCCCAGGTACCAACAACAACACCAACAACAACAACACCAATAATAATAATAATAATTGTTTCTACTTTAGGCACAAGGCCAGCAATTACCCAGTGTATTACTGGTACTTTATTCTATCGACCCCGTAAGGATGAAAGCAAAGTTAACCTCGGAGGGATTGACTTTGCCTACAATAATAATAATAATGATTTCTTATATAGGCACAAAACCAGCAATTTGGGGGAGGGTCGATTAATTCGACCCCAGTACATTACTGGTACTTTATTTTATAGACTCCGTAAGGATGAAAGGCAATCCACCATAAGAAGAAATGAGGGGTCTTGCCTGGGGTTAAACAGCCCCAACCTACTTCTCAACCAGTTCTCTAACCACACTCTCTACACCAGGCATGTCAAACTGAGGGTCCCCCGAGGGCCACATGGGTCACATATGTGTTGTCTGAGGGCCACATGGGTCACATATGTGTTGTCTGAGGGCTACATGGGTCAAATATGTGTTGTCTGAGGGCCACATGGGTCACATATGTGTTGTCTGAGGGCCACATGGATCAAATATGTGTTGTCTGAGGGCCACATGGGTCACATATGTGTTGTCTGAGGGCCACATGTGTCACATATGTGTTGTCTGAGGGCTACATGGGTCACATATGTGTTGTCTGAGGGCCACATGGGTCACATATGTGTTGTCTGAGGGCTACATGGGTCAAATATGTGTTGTCTGAGGGCCACATGGGTCACATATGTGTTGTCTGAGGGCTACATGGATCAAATATGTGTTGTCTGAGGGCCACATGGGTCACATATGTGTTGTCTGAGGACCACATGGGTCACATATGTGTTGTCTGAGGACCACATGGGTCACATATGTGTTGTCTGAGGGCCACATGGGTCACATATGTGTTGTCTGAGGACCACATGGGTCACATATGTGTTGTCTGAGGACCACATGGGTCATATATGTGTTGTCTGAGGGATACATGGATCAAATATGTGTTGTCTGAGGGCCACATGGGTCACATATGTGTTGTCTGAGGACCACATGGGTCACATATGTGTTGTCTGATGGCCACATGGGTCACATATGTGTTGTCTGAGGGCTACATGGATCACATATGTGTTGTCTGAGGGCCACATGGGTCACATATGTGTTGTCTGAGGACCACATGGGTCACATATGTGTTGTCTGAGGGCCACATGGGTCACATATGTGTTGTCTGAGGGCCACATGGGTCACATATGTGTTGTCTGAGGACCACATGGGTCACATATGTGTTGTCTGAGGGCCACATGGGTCACATATGTGTTGTCTGAGGACCACATGGGTCACATATGTGTTGTTTGAGGGCCACATGGGTCACACATGTGTTGTCTGAGGGCCACATGGGTCACATATGTGTTGTCTGAGGACCACATGGGTCACATATGTGTTGTCTGAGGACCACATGGGTCACATATGTATTGTCTGAAGACCACATGGGTCACATATGTGTTGTCTGAGGACCACACATTACAACTAATTTAAAGAAGATAAAACATGCTCGTGTTGTAAAAACCTTTGTGTGGGTCGCAGGTGTGCTTGTAACGGGCCGCATGTAGCCGCATGTTTAACATGCCTGCTCTAAACGGTCTTACCTAGGGTTAAACAGCCCCTACTGCCAGTATAACAACACTCTCAACAGGGTCTTATCTAGGGTTAAACAGCCCCTACTGCCAGTATAACAACACTCTCAACAGGGTTTTACCTAGGGTTAAACAGCCCCTACTGCCAGTATAATAACACTCTCAACAGGGTCTTACCTAGGGTTAAACAGCCCCTACTGCCAGTATAACAACACTCTCAACAGGGTCTTACCTAGGGTTAAACAGCCCCTACTGCCAGTATAACAACACTCTCAACAGGGTCTTACCTAGGGTTAAACAGCCCCTACTGCCAGTATAACAACACTCTCAACAGGGTCTTACCTAGGGTTAAACAGCCCCTACTGTCTAACAACACTATCTACCACAAGGAATATATTCCACTTTAAGGAGTCGACAACAAGAAAATGGTAACTTGATAGTTTCGTTTTTCTGCTGACACTGATGGCTAGATTCTCTCTCTCTCTCTCTCTCTCTCTCTCTCTCTCTCTCTCTCTCTCTCTCTCTCTCTCTCTCTCCCTCACACTCTCTCTCTCGCTCTCTCTCTCTCTCTCTCTCTCTCTCTCACTTTCTCTCTCCCTCACACTCTCTCTCTCTCTCTCTCTCTCTCTCTCTCTCTCTCTCTCTCTCTCTCTCTCACAGACTCTGTCTGACTATTTCACTCTCTCACTCTCTTACTCTCTCTCTCTCACACACACACACACACGACTCTCTCCCCTCTCTCACTCTCACTCTCTTTTTCTCTCTCTTTCTCTCTCTCTCACACTCTGTCTCCCTCTCTCCTCCTTCCCCTCAACACCCCCTCTCTCATCCTTTTCCTTTCCTCCTCGCTCCCTCTCCCCATACCACCCCCTTTTTTCTCTGCTAAGAGACACAAAGAATGTTGTGTGCTAGTTGCGTTTCTGTGTGTGTGTCTGTCTGTGTCTGTGTGTGTGTCTGTGTGTGTGTCTGTGTGTGTGCGTTTCTGTGTGTGTGTCTGTCTGTGTCTGTGTGTTTGCGTTTCTGTGTGTGTGGTGTTATATATTGGTGTGTAAGTTGGTGGATGTTGTGTTTAGGAATGAGTGCGTGTGTATCTATGTGTGTTTGTGTGCGTGTACGTGTGGGCGTATGTCAGTGTATGCGTGTGTGTATGTAAGTGTGTGTGTGTATGTGTGAATGTGTGTGTATGAGAGGGTGTGTATGTGTGAATGTGTGTATGTGTGGGTGTATGTGTGTGTATGTATGTGTGGTGACTGCGAAAAGCCTTAAATCACGTGCACGGGATGATAAAATTATGCAGAAAAATTGTAAGGGACTGTTTCCACCCCGATCTCTCTCTCTCCCCCCTTTTCTTTCTCTCTCTCTCTGTCCCACTCTTTCTCTCACTTTCTCTCTCCCCCTCTCTTTCACTCACTCTCTCACTTTCTCTCTCTTTCTCTTACTCTCTCTCTCTCTCTCTAACGTCTTATTTTTCGCAATAATCTGCCGATGAAGGCATTATGTCACTCCACACATTCTTCCATGAATGTCTAGCTGCTAGAATTATGTCACTACAGACATTCTTCCATGAATGTCTAGCTGCTAGAATTATGTCACTCCAGACATTCTTCCATGAATGTCTAGCTGCTAGAATTATGTCACTACAGACATTCTTCCATGAATGTCTAGCTGCTAGAATTATGTCACTCCAGACATTCTTCCATGAATGTCTAGCTGCTAGAATTATGTCACTCCAGACATTCTTCCATGAATGTCTAGCTGCTAGAATTATGTCACTACAGACATTCTTCCATGAATGTCTAGCTGCTAGAATTATGTCACTCCAGACATTCTTCCATGAATGTCTAGCTGCTAGAATTATGTCACTCCAGACATTCTTCCATGAATGTCTAGCTGCTAGAATTATGTCACTACAGACATTCTTCCATGAATGTCTAGCTGCTAGA
>OZ024756.1:43831740-43834240 GCA_964016885.1 Eledone cirrhosa
CCACCACCACCACTACTACTACTACTACTACTACTACTACTACCACCACCACCACCACCACCACCACTACTACTACTACTACTACTACTACTACCACCACCATCACTACCACCACCACCACCACCACCACCACCACTACCACCACCACCTCCCATCAGCACCGCCACCACTACCACCACCATCACCACCGCCACCACCACTACTACTACTACTCAGTCACGGTTGACAGACGTCACCCTAAACAAGCCAGCCTATTATTGTCAGTTCTGTGTATTTAATAGAGACACTATTGTTATATGAAGGCTTCAAATCTGCTGGCATATTGTGGTTTAACCCACGGCCAGACCCAACCGAGTAAATATATGATCAGAGTCATTCTCATGTGATCATTCCGTGAGGAGAAACTAGGAAATATCGTTGAGGATTATTGTTTTGTTGTATAACTTGATGATATATTATAGCACGGGAGTTGTCACCCCTTTTTTTATCTCGTACAATTCTCGTAAATTATATATAATTCTCATGTTGCTTCGCAATTTACCATTTGGTGATTTACAGAGGTGGACCTACAGTTGTGGTCAAACAGACTAGAACCCTACAGATGGAGATCTATTATTAATGGACCCGTGAGTAATGGTCTTGGTGGAGAGATGGCGACGAGAGAGAGAGGGAGAGAAAGAGAGGGAGAAAGAGAGAGAAAGAGAGCGAGAGAGAGAGAGAGAGAGAGAGAGAGAGAGAGAGAGAGAGAGAGAGGAGGAGGAGAGAGAGAGAGAGGGGACAAATCGACCCCAGTATTTGATGGCTATATTTTATTTATCGACGTCGAAAGGATGAAAGGTAAAGTTGACCGCGAGGAGATTTGACATCAGATAGACGGAACAAATACCACAAAGTATTCTCTCCGACCGACGTACAACTCACTTAATTGACAGCCTTTGTAAATATTAAGACCTAAGAAAGGCCAAACAGATGCAAGGATGTAATATTTCCAATAAAATATCTGTAACAGGTAGGAAACCAGTCGGTAGCCATACGTAATGGTGTGTATATCGTTATTATGCAACAATATTGACCTTATACTGTTAGAGCACTTTCATCACTTGTTGATTATTATTCTGTAGAATATATATATATATATATATATATATATATATATATATATATATATATATATATATATATATATATATACATATATATATATATAGGTTAACACAAATCAATATATTTGATAAACACAAATATCCTCATATTTATGTTTGTATTGTAAATGACCAAGTTAGCTAGATAGAAATATACTAATAATAATAATATTACAGTTTGCCTATCATGACTTAAGATAATACATCATAAATCAACAAAAACAAATTGTATTGGCAATGGCCGTAGTACTTGGACAAATTTAAATTTCAAAATCAAACCTGTTCCGTAGACAGGTTTAAACCTTAAAATCCAAATATGTTTCGAATAATGAAAAAGTGGAAGAAAATACCGCATTTTGATCTCCTCAGCAAGCACTATAAAAATTGGTATGTTCCACTTCAAAATATTTAGGAAGACTGTTATATATATATATATATATATATATATATATATATATATATATATATATATACATATATATATATATATATATGTAGAAGTTATATTTAATTTGTTGTGATACAACAAGCAAATATTTTATAACTGATATAAAGCACTCAACAAATTATTGGAGTAAAAATACGATATATTATATATATCAAGGGCGGTGCCCCAGCATGGCCTCAGCCGGATGGCTGAAACAGGTAAAAGAATATATATGTGTGTGTGTGTTTAAATATATATATATATGTGTGTGTGTGTGTGTAGTGTGTATGAGTGTGTGTGTGTGTATGTGAGTGTGTGTGTGTGCACATGTGTGTGCACGTGTATGTGTGTGTATGTGAGTGTGTGTCCACGTGTATGTGTATGTGAGTGTGTATGTGCGCACGTGTATGTGTGTGTGTATGTGAGTGTGTGTGTCCACATGTATGTGTGTGTGTATGTGAGTGTGTGTGTGCACGTGTATGTGTGTGTGTGTGTCTACAATAGAGATGAAACTGGTGACAACAGTCTGTTTCTACCCACGAGTTGTTGTCTTGTGATGTAGTAGAAATGGGTGTAGGGTGGTGCTGGGGGGTAGCTGGGGGAGGGGGTAGCTAGGGGAAGGGGCTGAGGGAGGGGTGGGGGTGATGTTAGTTTTGGTGACGAATTGTTGGGTAGACTATTTATACTTTCGGATGGATTGCAATGAGTCACACATGCTTGTTGTTGTTGTTGTTGTTGTTGTTGTTGTTT
The DNA here is from genome assembly GCA_964016885.1 of Eledone cirrhosa. Classification (NCBI taxonomy): domain Eukaryota; kingdom Metazoa; phylum Mollusca; class Cephalopoda; order Octopoda; family Eledonidae; genus Eledone; species Eledone cirrhosa. Next base: position 43,834,060 of record OZ024756.1, read on the forward strand.
TTTGTTGTTGTTGTTGTTGTTGTTGTTGTTGTTGTTGTTGTTGTTGTTGTTGTTGTTGTTTTGTTGTTGTTGTTGTTGTTGCTACTGTTAATTTGTCGCCCTAATGATAATGTTGCTGTTAGAAATGGTACTGTTTATATATATATATAATAATTATATATATATATAATTGTTGGGTAGA
>OZ024756.1:43849240-43851740 GCA_964016885.1 Eledone cirrhosa
TCACCCCCCCCCCCCTATATATATATATATATATGTATCTCTCTCTCTCTATCTCTCTGACTATACCTCTCCCTCTCTCTCTCTATCTCGATCTATCTGACTATACCTCTCTCCCCCTCTCTCTCTCTCTCTATCTGACTATACCTCTCTCTCTCTCTCTATCTGACTATACCTCTCTCTCTATCTATCTATCTCTCTCTATCTGACTATACCTTTCTCTCCCTCTCTCTCTCTATCGGACTATACCTCTCTCTCTCTCTCTCTATCTGACTATACCTCTCTCTCTCTCACTCTCTCTCTCTCTATCTCTCTCTATCTGACTATACCTTTCTCTCCCTCTCTGACTATACCCCCCTCTCTCTCTATCCATCTTTCTATTTATCAATCTATATGTTCCAATTTCTTGGGATAAAATATGTGACAATATTGATAATATATTTATTACTTTATTCTACTTTTGGCACAAGGCCAGCAATCCACCAGTGTATTACTGGTACTTTATTTTATCGACCCCGGAAGGATGAAAGGCAAAGTTAACCTCGGCGGAATTTGAACTCAGATCATACAGGGAGGTAACTCTATGCTTCAAAGCATGGCATCCGACCCTCTGCCGATACTGCCAATCCACCGCCTTTATATATAATTGTTTCTACTTTAGACACAAGGCCAGCAATTAACCAGTGCATTACTGGTACTTTAACAACGAAGCCGCCATGTTAACCGGAAACGCAATGAGTAAAATAAAAAACTTCCCTCTTAAACTATTCCTTTTACTCTTAATAATTCAATGTTACCTATTTTTCTAGCAACATTTAGTGGTTGTAAGCCAGAATTATTTCTGTAGGATATGGTTAATATTTTGTACGGGTGTGGATAGATGTCTCGTATTTCGATGTATATAATCTAAGTCTGGTTTACGTTCCAGTCCAATAATACGTCGTCATATGTTATGACTAGCACTGCAAATATTTTAATGGCACTGTTACTAATATTCCTGTCTTTAAGATGAGTTTTTAAAGCTGTTTAATTGTTTCTACTAGATTCATTTTTGTATCGCCTTCCTACGACATTACCCACGCAGTTTTAATTTCATCTATACTCGAGGGTTTGTGAAAACCCTAAATACCCAGCTCCTGTATTGTCTTTCGTCTCATGAGTGTCAAAAGAGCGGCTAGAATTCTCAGTCATTTGCATTTCTCTAGTTCAAAGGATAACACCGGAGAAACTCTTCATTGTTCAATTCTTCAAAGTCGCAAGGAATACGATAGATACTTTTGGTCACGTTACCTAGTAGTCTATATATATATATATATATATATATATATATATATATATATATATATATATATATATATACATGTATATATATATATATTATACATACATTCTTACATACACACATACACTTATATATATATATATATGTGTGTGTGTATATGTATTTGTACATATGCACACACACACACACACACACATATATATATACATATAGCTATCTAACTATCTATCTATCTATATTATATACTCTTTTACTCTTTCACCTGTTCCAGCCATCCGGCTGTGAAAAAATCAAGATAAGAAATTTTACGAAGACGAATGAGATAGAGAATAGTAAAGGTGAGATAACGAACGGAGTGGGAGGAGCAGCAGTAGTGGCAGGAGCAGCAGTAGTAGTGGCAGCAGCAGTAATAGTAGTAGCAGCAGCAGTATTATTATTATTATTATTATTAGTAGTAGTAGTGGTAGAGAAGATAGATGGTGGTGGTTAGGAATCTCAAGAAATAATAAAGGAATGCTTAAATACACAGCATAATATATAGCAGAGGTGGGGGAACCTGCGGCCTTGAGGGCGCATGCGGCCTCCGTGAGTTTCTCGTGCGGCTTTCATAAAAGCTAGCTCTTGTATTAATTAAAACTACCTTAAAAATTAAATTAAATTAAAACTACTTTAAGAACGCAAACCACAGATGCTCATTTAGAGGATCAATTAAGGCTGTGCGTTACGAAGCTTAATCCAAATATTCAATTACTTTCAAGCAAGAAACAAATGCAAATATCCGACTAACTTGAATTTTCCATTGGATTTTAAAATTATTTTACGTATTGTTTCTATGTTAGCTTTTTTAAACTTAATATTATTATTTTTCTATTGTATTTCTTTATAATTATGTGAATACAAAAATATTTTATATTGAAAGTTTTTATGTTAAATAATAAATAAATGACTATAAAACTATACAAAAACTATAATAATTTCACAAAAGTCGCATTTATAGGTATATCAACTTATGCGGCCTCCTTTATTACTGCCTAATTTAAATGTGGCCTCTAATGGTATAGTATTTCGTAGTAGAATGTCTGTACCTCTACTACTACTACTACTACTACTATTACTACTAGTAATACTACTACTACCACCACCACCACCACTACTACTACTACTACTACTACTACTACTACTACTACTACTATTACTACTAGTAATACTACTACTACCACC
>OZ024756.1:43856740-43866240 GCA_964016885.1 Eledone cirrhosa
CGATAAAATAAAGTACCAGTAAGGTACTAGGGTCCCCGATTTAATCAACTTCCCCTACCTTTAAACCGTTGTCCTTGTGCCAATGTTAGAAAGAATTATTTTTAGTGTCACCTTTTTTCTTTTTCTTTTACTTCTGGAATGAAATGGAAGTTACTACGTTAGTTAGTTAAGTTGTGTTAAAGTTTGTTTTAAGCCGGAGGTTTCTCAGTCCGGTGCTTATCTTGGTTTCTGTGGTCGCGTGAAGTGAGTGTGATTTGAAGTAAACCCACTCTCCCTTGGACAGAACGCCATCCCATCGCAGAGTTAAACCTCCAGCTATTTCTGCAACTCGTTTTTCAGCTGAGTATATTCTGGAATAACATAAAATAAAGTGTTTTACTCAAGAACACAACACACACCACATAACCCAAGTCCAGGAATGAAACCCACGACATTATGATCGTAAGTCCAACACCGTTACTATTAAGCCACGCGCCACCATGTTATGTACTGGTGTCGACACAATCAACCAACCTCCGTATAGTCTTTTATGTTTAATCTAGAATTAAATCATTACTATTATGTCAAATCTACAACTTATTAGTATTATGTCTCTTAACTTACTCTGGGGATTTATTTTTATACTTAGTATTAGTTTAATGCGTTAGTAAATATTCCTCACAGGTTTCCCTTTCAGCCTGCAGTGGTGTATACAGTCGTCTCCATTTCTTCGTTGACATTTATTAAGTTGTTTTTATTCTAATTCTTTAAATTCAATATATTTATATATCTCTATATTAAATGTCTTTATAAACTTGCTTCTCTGCAGGGAGTTCTTTGTACATTATTTTTTGTGGTGGGGTGGGACTCATATTTTCACGCAGAAATATCTCATAGCCACTATTTATAATAAGTTATACTACCGATTACTAACTGATAGACACTGTAGTATTTATAATAAGGCATACAACCGATTACTAACTAATAGACACTATAGTATTTATAATAAGTTATACTTCCGGTTACCAACTGATAGAAAACGAATTGTGTCATAGAGAAAAAAATACAAATATTTAAAAAACAAAACGAACAAAAGACATCGTTTATGCTGGGGTCAATAATATAAGTAGAAATTCTCGCTAATTTTCTGTTTCGTCTTTTATTTATCATTCTATCTTTTGATGAAGCACTAGTGTCCGAAACGTAAAGTCACTTTTCCTTCTATATCAAGTGTTAAACAAATACATTATTTAACGTCTGATATAGTAGAAAATGTTTAATGAATTGTTTGATTCGTTGTACTGTGTTGTTCTCTTCGTTGTACTGTGTTGTTCTCTTCGTTGTCTCCGTTTCATTTTTTTGCATAAAAATCATTTACGCGGATCAATTATATTGACTTCGATCCTTGCAACCAAAATCTATAACGTTCTTCTAATGATATAAAGGATTGATTTCTTCGTCACTTGCTTGGTTGTCAGCCTTCACTTGTGTCATAAGTCTTTGGTAAGAGGAAAGGAACCCAGTCGTAGGAAACTTGCCAGACAAACAGTTGAGAAGATTCTTCAGCTGTGCCATACACATGACATCTTCCCACGATAAAATATACATGGTCTATGGTGGCATGTTCAATCCTGGATAGCTGACGTTAAACGATAGGAGGGAACATAATAGTACCACTGATGATGTTGCAGATGTGTAACGAAAGAACTTTGATAGACTACACATATATATATATATATATATATATATATATATATATATATATATATATATATGTATATATATATATATATATATATATATATATATATATATGTATATATATTTATATATATGTATATATATGTGTATGTATATATATATATATATATTTATATATATATATATATATATATATATATATATATATATATATATATATATATATATATATATATATATATATATTTATGTCTGTATTTTTAACCACTGGTCAATCAATGATAAACATTGATTGCCAAATAAATTAACTATGGAGATATAAAAGATACAGAAGCGAAAACCAACCAAACAGTGAGTGTGTTCTGCTATTATTTCTGGCAATATTATTACAACAGTATGACCCTCCTCAAGTATAACTATATATATATATATATATATACATGTGTGTGTGTATATATATATATGGGCGGTGGAACTTTCAGGAGGGCCATACCCCCCCCCCCCCCATAATTCTATATTCTCCCCAAACTACCAAAACACTCATCTATCAGGATATCACTATAATTTATATCCAGGTTATGTTTATCACATATCGAGGTTTTCTGACCATTTTAGAGTACAAAGAGCTAAACTAATCACTACAACTAAATTGTCAAAATTTGGCCCCTCCCCGCAATTCAGAAATACTTCCACTGCCCCTGATACGTATACATAGGGTACCACGACGACGACGACAACGAACCCTACAACCACCACCACCATCACCATCACCATCACCATCACCACCATCACTGCCGCCGCCACCATCACCACCATAACCACCATCACCGCCACCACCACCAGTCAACAATGATGACGTCATATCGTAGCTACAACCCAGTGACTAACAGTCAGAACCAACCTGTGCTGGTTGATGTAGGAAATATTAGGGCGGCGACGGAGGTGGGTGGAGAGGGGGTGAATCTGGAGAGGAGGGAGAGGGGGAGGTTGGTGAGTGTCACTCAAGATTCCTCTGAGTGTCGAGTAGAAAGTGAAGAGATCATGTTGACACTTAGAAGGCTTTCGTGTTTGACCTCGGCTAGACTTGTGCTGGTGGTGGTGGAGGTGGTAGTGGTGGTAGTGGTGGTGGTAGTGGTGGTGGTGGTGGTGGTAGTGGTGGTGTTAGTGGTGTTAGTGGTGATAGTGGTGATGGTGATGACATTGGTGATAGTGGTAGTGGTGGTGTTGTTAGTGGTGTTAGTGGTGGTGGTGGTTATTATGTGTGTTAAGGGTCACCTGTGTTAAGTATGTGTTATATGCCAGGGTGGTAGGTCATTAACGAAAAGCCTGTCAAGTGTCATCATAGTTAGGTGTTGCCGCACTCTCTCTCTCTCTCCCCCCCCCTCTCTCTCTCTCTCTCTCTCTCTCTCTCTATATATATATATATATATATATATATATATATATATATATATATATATATATGTATATATATATATATATATATATATATATATATATATATATATATACACTCTACATACACTCTACTTTCCCAAGTATGGAGTACTTAACTGAATATGGTGAGACTAAGTTAACTGGTAACTCCCAATATATATATATATATATATATATATATATATATATATATATATATATATATATATTAACTAGCCTCCATATAAAAATAAAACAAACCGTTAATAATAATAATAATAATGATTTCTTTATTGGCCACAAGGGCTGACATCAAGAATAATTATAATAATTAAATTACGACAACAACAAAAGAATGATGTTGATATCAACAATAACAATAACAAGAATATTAATTAGTAAAATATTAAAGGCGTTTGGTAATTGCATCTTTTCTTTTAATTAGAAAGTACAACATTTAACTGTGATGAATAATTGACTTTAAAACAAATGTTTCCACTTCTAAGTTAACAATCTCTGACAACAGATGTCTCATTTACAGATTGGAATGTCATTACATAGGACGAGTGTCACTGCATAGGACGAGGGTCAGGTGAAATGTTTATAGGCTGACCAAGATACTCTCATGGAATAACCAAATGAAGTTTATTTTTCAATATAGTCCCTGGAAAGAAACAATGCAGTTATTAATAAGTCTTAACTCTTTTCCTATATATATACATATCTATATATATAGTTTCTAGTTTTGGCAGAAGGCCAGCGATTACTCCAGTGTATTACTGGTACTTTATTCTATCGACCCCGTAAGGATGAAAGGCAAAGCTAACCTCGGCGGATTTGAACTCAGAACACAAAGGGCCATAACTCTGTGCTGCAGAGCATGGTGTCTGATGATATATATATATACACATATATACAGCCTTAAAAATCCTCACGCACATACATCCATACATGTTCAAACATACACGCTCACACACACAAACGCTCACACACACGGCCTTATATTAAACACAATTATGACTTCTTTCTACAGACCCTCTTCTTTAGCCTTTCAGATATCTGGAGTAGGACCCTCTTCCCCATCTTTCGTCACCAACCCCTAAACTTTTTTCACATTTCATATTTCAGTTCATAACTGTTATCTCTCTCACATAACACATTCGTGTCACTACCCCCCTCCCTCCGCACACTTCTTCCATCCCCACCCCCACTTCATCCCTTCCCCACGCACCCCACCAATCCTTCTCCCCAAATCTTCATCCAGCCTTCCTCTACTGTTGCCCTTTCTTCACCTCCCAACACCAATACCACAACCACCACCACCACAACAACAACAACCCCATGTGTTTATATATAAATATATATATATATGTGTGTGTGTATGTGTATATGTATAAATATATATATATATATGTGTGTGTGTATATGTATATGTATAAATATATATATATATATATATATATATATATGTGGGTGTGTATGTGTATATGTATAAATATATATATATATATATATATATATATATACATATATATATATATATATATTTATATATATATGTGTATATGTATAAATATATATATATACATACACACATATATATATATATATATATATATATATATATATATACACACATATACGTACACACCCACACAGACATAGACAGATGTACACAGACACACACATACAGAATCTTAATGTTTGTATGTTTTATTATTGTGGGAATCAACTGATAAGTTCAAAGCTTTACAGCGGCCATATTGCTCCCATCTTACTGAATATAGACTGGATATATATATATATATATATATATATATATATATATATATATATATATATATATATATATATATATCACAGTATTTGTAAGTGTTGATGTATTGTGGTTACAATTTATCGTTTCTTCTCTTCCATTCCTCTTCTTTCAATATCTGTATATATGTGAATGTTAAAAGTGAGAAGACTTCGTTTATGCCCCAGATCTTACACAGGCAGTGGCGGAATGGATCTAAAAATGTTGGTTGCCAGGAAATGAAGGGGGCCCACCTACATATAGAATGGTATCATTTAATTTTTATAAAGAACAAATAATATTTTCGAAAAATACATAAGTGGAAACAAAACAGTTCAATCAAATTTTTGCGGAAAAATATCTTGCCTTCTCCAATAAAAAATATTACGTATTTTGCGAAATCCAGAGACTTTCAATAATTGTTTCTACTTTTGGCACAAGGCCAGCAATTACCCAGTGCATTACTGGTACTTTATTTTATCGACTCCGTAAGGATGAAAGGCAAAGTTAACCTCGGCGGGGTTTGAACTCAGATCATAAAGGGACGTAACTCTATGCTTCAAAGCATGGTGTCCGACTCTCTACCGATACTGCCAATCCCCCGACCTTTTGTCTTTCACACTCAGTCAATCTCTCTCTCTCTCTCTCTCTCTCTCTCTCTCTCTCTCTCTCTCTCTCTCTCTCTCTCTCTCTCTCTCTCTCTATATATATATATATATATATATATATATATATATATATATATATATATATATATATATATTTATATATATATATATGGAAGTGCGTGTATATGTGTGCACTAAACTGGCAAGCCCACCAAGTTTACTTGGTGAGGAGGGTGATTTTGGACACCCTGCAGGACAAAAAACAAAACCTGACAAAGGGCGGAAGAACTCATAAGAGTCAATGGCCTTCCAAAAATGTGTAAATATGTATATACACATATACGTATGTATATATATGTATATGCGTGTGTATATGCCTGGAGTGTCAGGGAGGGGCATGTATCTCTGTAGGGGGGGGGGGGCTAGCCATGCCCTTTTCCGGACAGCTCGTTCTGCATTGGGTCCCACCTGACATTCAGCTCTCACCTGTGGCCCCAAGAAGCTGTAGCATGCGACAGCAGCCAAACCCCGGTAAACCGCTTTGGCTGGCGGGCCGAACCAGGTTGAGGGTAGCCGGACGGATCTGAATATATATATATATACAGGCTTGTGTGTGTCTATGTGTGTTTGCATGCATGAATGAATACACTAAGCTTTCGATCTTTTTAACTTTGATTTTGAAAGTAGGTTTATAATTATTAATTTTCATTTAACTTCTGTAGTTGTCTCGGCGGCCTAGCTGGAGGAGTCGTAGACGGTGGCGATCCTGGTCTGAAGTTCGATCCTTGTCGGGAGTAGGGTTCCCAGTACATATTTTCAGTTTTTTTCTATTGGTTGTAAAATAAATACCAGGATCTCTACCGTCTCTAGTACTTACCACTAGGCCACAGAGACAGCTTATAAACCTACTTTCAAAATGTTCAAAACATATTCATGTGGTGTTGTTCATGTCTTTCTTAATGATATTGCTCCTACTTAAGGTCGACTTCTAAATCATTTGGGTGTTCCATAAACTACATCCTCGTTTTATTTCACATCTAATTATAGTCTAGATTCTAGACAGACTTTTAGAGGTAGGGATGTCGAGTAAACTCACCCCAGTGCATTACTAGTACTTTATTTCGTCGGCTACGTGAGGATAAAAGACAAAGCTAACCTCGGAGGTTTTGAACTCGGAAAGTAAAGGGACATAACTAAATGCTGCAAAGCATTTTTTCCGAAATTACATCGATCCTGCAAATCAGTTACCTATTTTTTCTATCATTAGCAGAAAGCCAGCAATTTTGGTAAAAGTCATATATATCGAATCCAATACTTCACAGAAACTTTATTTTATCAACCCCAGGAGTATGAAAGAAAAAGTTAAACTCAGTGGGTTTTGAACTCAGAACGTAAAGGGCTGTAACTCTATGCCGTAAAATAAATTACTTTCTTGCGTTCTACTGATTCTATGAATGCCCCACCCTTATAATAACAATTGTAATTTTATCATACAAACCATAAGATAACAGACAATAAGCTTGCAATGGTTTCCCCACCAAAAATAACAGTGCTATATATTGGTAAGTGATATCAGCAAATGGTTGGAATGGTATGTAGGAGAAGCTGAGGAATTTTACTGATTTCGCTGTTGAATTAAAAACACATTATAGTCGTTAAGCAATGTTCCTGTTATCGCATTAATAATTGGTACAAGTGGATTAATATATAACCACAGTCATTAAGATATTCGACACATCCCATACAAGGATATACTTAGGTGGGATCCTCTATATGATTGCTTGATCTGCTAAAAATACAAGCCGAATCTTCCTCAATTCTCTTAGAAACGGACACGTGGTATATCTATATAGAAAGAACTGTGGTGTAGTATGGTATGCATCGCTAAGGCCAGAATATCTTTGACCTTAGGTCTGTCCGATCGAGACTGAACTGTGGCTAATTAAGAAAGAAGCAATTAAGATTTCTGCTCTTGTTCTCTGTACATTGTAAAACTATCGTCTGGTCACGGCCGGAATATCTTTGACCTTAGGTTTGTCTGGTCAGAACTAAACTGTGGCTAAGTAACAACAAAAACAATTAAGGCCTGTACATAGTGAAACTATCGTCTGGTCACAACCGGAATAACAGCAACATACAGGACCTGAATATATTATAAGGAGATTATGACAGCATTTGTTAACACTGGACATTTTACTGCAGGTTTACAGAGATGAACTTCATTTTATGTGGTGGTGTGGGGGGAGGGGGGGGTAGTAGTGGTGGTGTTGGAAGGGGAGGGGGGGGGGGTAGTGTGGTTTTGTGGTGGTGGTCGTGGTGGTGTCGGGTGGTGGTGGTGGTGTGATCAGGCTGTTGTGGAATGCCGACAATGTTCTCTGGGAGTATGAGTTACAGGTATGAAGTATAGAGGGACAGATTGTTGTAGTGATGGTTGTTGTTGTTACTGTTGATGTTAGGTCTAGTGTTGAGAGGGAGAGAGAGAGGGAGAGAGGGATAGAGAGAGAGAGAGAGATAGATAGAGAGAGAGAGAGAGAGGGGGGGAAGAGAAGGGGAAGTGAGGAGGAACAGGAAAAATGTGAAGTTTGGTGTAATAAAGTAAATAAGAAACTGAAGCAGAGAGAACACACACACACACACACACACACACACGTATATATGCATATATATATATGTATATATATATATATATATATATATATATATTATGTTATATAAATATATATATATTATATAGATATATATATATTATATAAATATATTATATAGATATATATATTTTATATATATATACACACAAACATATATACATATATATGTGTGTGTGTAGAATGAGAGATGGAGGTAGAGACTGAATTAGGGGGTGGCGTGAGGTCAGTAAACAGATGTGGGGGAAATCGGCCTGGAAGCCATTCTCTATATAAGGACAATCCCTGTTAAATTCTTCATTTCTTATGTAACTGACTCTGGCTTCCGGATAAAATGAATATGACACACACAAGTACATACATACATATATATGTATATATTAATATACATCATACACACATATATATATATATATATGTCTGTATATATTTATATATGTATATATATATATATATGTATATATGTATATATATATATGTATATATATATATATATATATATATATATATATATATATATATATATATATATATATGTCTGTATATATATATATATATATATATATATATATGTCTGTAAATATATATATATATGTATATATATATGTCTGTATATATATATATATATATATATATATATATATATGTTTGTATATATATATATATGTATATATATATATGTATACATATATATATATGTCTGTATATATATATATATATATATATATATATATATATATATATATATATATATATATATATATATATATATATGTCTGTATATATATATATGTATACATATATATATATATATATATGTCTGTATATATATATATGTATACATATATATATATATCTGTATATATATGTATATATATATATATGTCTGTATATATATATATGTATATATGTATATATATACGTAGGACTGGATTGATGTCCATCCAAACCACATCCCTTTCTTCGTCCTCACTGAAACCCATCTCAGTAACCTCCACTTGGAAGCCGAGGTGAAAGTGAAAAATTTCAAAGCCATCCGTGCTGATCGCGCTGGCAGAAGAAAGGGCGGAACTGCCATTTATGTCCATAATTCTTTCTCAACAGAGGCTATGAACATATTCACTAATGGATACTGTGAGGCAGTCACTGTATTCAGTCAAACCAACAACCTATTAGTAGTTGGGCTCTATAGGCCACCCCAAACGCCTGTACCATGCTTCAAGGAATGCCTCAACAGCATAAAGTGTTTCATCCAAGAGTGTCACCCTGACAACATCTTAATGATGGGGGACTTCAACCTCCCCGGAGTTGACTGGTCCACAAACACCCTGCCACCAGGTTCTTCTGCCTCAACCT
>OZ024756.1:43871440-43898940 GCA_964016885.1 Eledone cirrhosa
ATAAATGCAGTGATGAATACATTAAACCAAGTACAGCAAACTATGAAAATATGCAAACTATGAAAATATGAACATAAACAGCAGGAAGTAAGGCAACTCTGTGACAAGGTTTCGATTTCTGGTTGAAACTGATCTACACTTATATCCTACATTCTGAACGTTATGGAAGTAGACTGGGACACTGGCCTTTAAATAATGTAGGTGATGTGCCATGACAGGAAACATCCATTACACTCTGTAAGGTGGATAGAATACTTTGCAATATTCATTTCGACTCGCTGCTCTGAGTTCAAATCTCACCAAGGTCAACTTTGCCTTTCATCATTTCGAAGTCGATAAAAAAAGTACCAGTCTAGTACTGGGATAGATTCTTCGTCTATATCTCTTTCACACTTCCATTCTCTCACTCTCTCTCTATCTTTCTCTGGAAGAAATCTGCTGTATTCTGACCTGGAGAGGAGATGAGCTCCACTAAGTTTAAACATACCCTAGAAATGTTTTTATGTCAATATGGTGACCCTACAATTCCCTCAGGTGTTACGAGATCATGGATGTTTTTATGCTGACACTAAATTGATGATAATGATGATGATTATTTGCAGCTGTGCTCACCCTTTCTTTCATTTATCATTTACAGACTATGAACTGCAGCAGCGACAGTAGCAGGGGTCATTAAACAACATCTCCTCGTGTCTGCTACCAAGTTATAAACACCTTCCAATCACCTCACAGCCTCACTCAACAATGGATGTAGAACTCCACAAATTATCAACACTGAAAAGTTCTTTGAACAGCAGTAAGTATCCGTGCGAATATTGCCAGAAGTCTTTCTCAAGACCCAGCCATCTAACACGTCACCTCAGAGTACACACTGGTGAAAAACCGTTTTTCTGTTTGGTATGTGGCAAGGGTTTCAAACAGTCAAACCACTTGACCTCTCATGCAAAAATCCACCACAAATCTACCGACACCAACAACAATTCTCTCTCAGTTCTCACGGCTGATCCAGTGTTACCCACTCTCGATACTCCAGCAAATTTCTTGATTCCTGTTGACAAAAGCAACAATGAAATGTCTCCCAGTCAATCCTCTCTTTGCTTCACTAACAGATTATTATTATCTTCACAGTTAAAAAGAGAATCTGACTTAAATCTAAAGGACGATGAATGTGTCATTACAAAAACTAACCCTAGCAGACAAGATGTAAACCCGAGGTTAAATGAATCCTTTGCGACAAGCTTGCGAAGGTCAACACCAGGATTTCTGTCTAAACAGAACTTAAACTATAAAAAAGATGCTTCAAAATTAACTAAGAAAAGCCCTGTCAGCATTGAGTTAACAACATCTTTGAAATGTGAACTATGTATGGAAGAATTCATGAATTATAATTCCTTGAATATTCATCTACAGACACACATATTACCAGCAAAAAGTCAGCAACAAAAGAGACCAACAATAAAAAATATGAATGTTTTCTCTTATAGGGATTATTTGTCACAGAGAAATGTTTCGGTAAATAAAGATGGACATCAGCAGATTCAGATGAAAGAGAATTTAGATGTTAGTAAAGATGTTAGTAATGTTTCATTTAATGAGTCTACTGACGTATTAAATGATGAGATTGTATTTCGTCAGTCAGAAGCTGAATCTGATGATGATGATGATGATGTTGTTATCATTAAACCAGATCCTGACAGTGAGGCAAACCTCCATTCTGATTCGGCCCAGGGGTCTGAGGCTTTGAAATTAATTAAATCAGCCCCTCATGCCAAATATCCTCAACAAGATGACACCAGGGAACCATCAAAACATAAACATCATCTCGACTCTGTGGACCTCAATGAAAACTCAACACTCGAAACTCTTGCAGAAGACAACTTCAAATCAGGATTTTCTTCTTCAAACTTGAGGATTCTAGAAAAGATTTTATCTGGAGAAATGGTAGAACAGAGCTATTTGAATACAGCATCATCATCATCAACACCACCACCACCACCACCACCACCACCATCATCATCATCATCTCAGTCATTATCTGTTAAACGGCAACCTTTTGAACGCTTTGACATCGACAAGAATATTCGCACACATCCGGTCAGCTCAACGCTGTCTACCAGAGATAAACAAACACCACACCAATGGGAAACACCACATTCATCCAGCGTCAGTCCAAGTAAACGGCATCGGCAAATTCTTTCATCGCTAGCCAATGATGCCACAACTACACAACAGCAACCTCTACATCTTACTTCAAACAAAGAAACTTCCAGTGACCCTGCTCAACTAAACAGAACACTTTTCCCATCAACCATTCCAGAAAACCAGTCACAGACAAGTGTCTCAAGAACCTCCAAGTTGAAGCCTGATGTATTTGTGTCACGGGCCAACTTCAATATCAACAACACTTCTTCCGCCCAACAACCGGAAGGTCGGAAAAGTCATTCAAATCGCTTGATAAATAAATCGAACACTATTCTATCTAAAACTCCATTGACAATCAACCGACAACATACAAGCACCAATTTTATGTCTTTTAAGAATCAGCATCAGAGTTATCAATCAAGAATAAAGAAACCACATTTAAATAGTTTTAGTTTGTACCAAAACCGTAATCGGTACTTATCTGGCAACAATTCTCAGAACAGGTTTCGATGTAAATACTGTCCAAAAGCTTTCTCTCGTCCAAGTCATTTGCTACGACATGTTCGTGTCCACACAGGAGAGAAGCCATTCAAATGTAAATATTGTGGAAAACAATTTCGCCAGTCAAATCACTTAACAACTCACATTAGAATTCATACTGGCATCAAATCATTCCAACATAAGTTCCAGATCAGTTCCAGACCATTTGAATGTCAGCTGTGTGGACAAAGTTTCTTCTTACTTGATCATTTAAATCTACATCTTCAGTCACATGTCACCAATCTCAGCTATCCTAATACACACTTCACTGACGAAGCTCTCGTTATGCTGGATGATAATGAAGATTCAGTGTTGATAGATGATGAAACCTCTTCACACAGCACCAATCTGGTGAAAACAAATCCAATACAAAATGATGAACCCTCTGTATCGAAGAACCGGAATCTAAGTGTACATCCCTCCATCTTGTATATTAATGAATCGTCAGAGGTGTGTCACAAAGACTCAAGGAATACTAAACCTATTGAGATTTTATCAGATGATGGAAGTATTGAAGAAATCTGTCAAAATCCTGATACTGAAGGTGGAGATTCAGATGTTGAAGACAATCAGATGCCTGTTGGGTCTGACTTTAATACGGAATATATTACACCCCATGCAACCGAGATGTGGACATCGAGAGAAGATAATCTGGATTGTAAAACTTCAGTTTCTAGTCTAAGTGAGTTCCATAACCAGTTACCCACTGAGACATATACAACTAAAGAACTGGGATGGAAGTCTCGGCTTACTTCAGACTCTACAGATAATCAGGACAGCATGGAAGATGTGAAATACGAGGAAGATAGCAATATTATTGAACAAGACAATCCTAATCTTTCAGAAATTAAAGCTTCTTTAAAGAAAGAACAGGAATCTATTGATGAGTGCAGTCCTGATACTTTACTGTTTAGACAGCAGATGACACCAAAACTGGCTGCGAGCCCTAAACCAGATGAAGGCCTTGTCAGGGTGAAAGAAGAACCTTTAGAAGAGGAAGATTTAATGGAAGGGAGTAACATGACATTAAATGATAAACATTTGTCCACAGTTTGTAAATATACTGACAAAGGTAACATGGAAGACTTTCTTGAACAAGAACAAAGTAAGTTTGTTGGAAACTGCCTCCAAAATATAAAAACAGAGGAATGTGAGACAACAAAGGCATCTGGTTATCCACTTACAGTCGAAGATGAACAAGACATCTGGAAGAAATTTATACAAACTTCGTCTCATATTTTTAATGAAGATATACAGAGATTTAATGATCCTAGAAAAAATGAAAGTATTATTTCCAACCAAACTACGAGAGATAATAATGGTGTGGAACTAACTGAATCCTTCGGTTCCAGTAGAAGGATAAAATGTGATTATTGTAATGAACACTTTGAAAGTTTAAACCACTATGGTATACATCTTAAATCCCATTATACAGACAATGAAGACTTTCTGGATAATTCCACCAACAGATACAACACAAGTTTTGGTTCTAATGCAGCAGCAATACCACAGAGTTTATTGGCTGTCAATGGTGGTTCTACACACAATACGAAAACTTCAACTCAAGAGTCTGAACATAGTTTAACTTCATCAAATAGGAGATTAAAGAGAGCAGGAAATGAAAATGATTTGTTTGGTTCATCATCTGTGGCTAAAAAACCACAATTTGAATGTACATATTGTGAAAAATCATTCTCTCGACCCAGTCACCTAACCAGACATATTCGGATACACACTGGCGAGAAACCATTCAAGTGCAACATCTGCAATAAAAGCTTCACCCAGTCCAACCATCTAACATCACATTTAAAGATACATACAGAAAAGAAACTTATTAACTATTCTAGCAATCAACAGTGTTTTTCAATGCTGAGCCAAATTGAAGCACAGCTGAAATCCCAAAGGTCATGGCACTCTAACCCTGTTGAAAGAAAATCACTTACCCTCCACAGTAGTAATAATCACAACACTGAAAAGCCATCACATGGAGAAACTCTTAACACTACTACTACTTCTACAGATCTACTCAATTCAGTCAACCGGGAATTGTTTACAACAAACAAAGAACTGGAAACTGAAGAATTGTCACATGATCTGAGGGAAGAAATTTCTGGCCTAACAGATCCTCGAGATCCTTCAGCCAAACAGAGCAAGCATGATATCTCTTCCTTTAATTCTGCAAATACTGTTCCCACCAACATCATGCCATCAGTCAGCACCAAAAGTATTTCAAGAGAGCCCTATTTCAAAGTTAAAAAAGAGGCTTTTACAAGAGAATATTCCTCAGAATGGCAGAGACGATAAAATAGCTGCTTCAGAGAAAGAAGTTTTGTATCGAAACAATGTTAAACCAGAAATTTAACCAAACATTTGAAATATTTTCTTTAATTAACTTTCAAATTTCTCTGCTGAAATTTAGTATTTACAAGTCATACATATATATATATATATGTGTGTGTGTGTGTGTGTATGTGTGTGTGTATGTATTACCCTTGCTAGCAGGGAAAGCAGGTGTTAAAATGATGATGATGATATATATATATAGGGGTGGCAGAAAAACCTCCCAAATTTTACAGTCATTGTGTTAAATATTGGAAGTTTTTCTGCTGCCCCCTGTGTATATATATATATTCCCCCATTTGGCAGTAAATTAGTATTAAAAGAAAAAAAAAAAAAAAAAGAAAAAATGAATCTTGGGAGGTTTCTCAGTAAAAGAGAAGATGAAAACGAATAAAAATAAAAAAAATAATAAACTTGGCAAATCTGAAAAATAATGTCTGCCAAAACTGTTGGAGATGTCCCTACAATCTTGGCCATGTATTGAATGAAGATTAGATTAATGTGTAAATTAAAACTGCTGCTTAGGTCAAGACCACCTTACATTCCTTGGAAAGGTAAGAAGTGCCAACACTACTCTTGGGCTCAAAAGAAATATAAATAAATAATATATTCCAGTAATTAGACTGCAGTATACACTGCAGTTAAACCCTATTGATTATATAACAATAATTGGCCTTGTAGCTAGCTAAGAAGAAACAACACATGATAGCAATGCATGTGCATTTATATATGTGTGAAGATGATTGTACACGTGTGCTTAAAAAAGTGCAGTTTTGACAGAAATGTTGTGGGAAAGTTATGTAAATAACAAACCCATTACTGCAATTTAAATCATGTACAATGACTTCAGTTTAAGGCAATTGCACAAACATTCAAGTGTATAATTTTGAAAAAGTAAAATATATTTTGGAATTATATATTTGTATTCAAAATATATATATATATATAAATATGTGTATATATATATCAATGAAATATGCTTGGAATGCGTCAAGCAAAGTTTTAGAATTGAAATAGAAGCAGCGCTGTAATATTCACTATATAATATAGTCTAATAAGGGGGCATAAAACCTCCATGAGTGCTGATAGCCATCTTTTGCTTGTGGGTTCATACACCTCTTTATTAGATGCTTCTATTTCAATATATCTGATATAATGTATATTTGTATAAGTTCCAGAAAGGCTGTACAATGCAGTACAAATATATTAAGGGCTGACAATAGATATATAAAATATGACCTCCCAAAAAAACAAAACAGAAAATAATGAAAAAACAATAACTGTTCAAAACCAAATTCATTTTTACATTTGAAAAGACGGTATTAGCCTTGAAAAATGTTGAAATATCCTGAGGAAAACATTATTTTGTTTTGTCATATCTTTACCCTTTATATATTTCTACTATATTGTACTGCTTTCTGAAACTTAGTCATTTATTACATATGTACAATGCTTTGTATTAATTATATTATTGTATATTTATCTTTTGTGTGAGAGACAGGCATGGCTGGGTGTTTAAACATTTCATTACCCTATTTCTAATGAAATACATTCTACACCCATTTATTAATGAAGAATTTTGAAGGATTTACTAAAATTATTAATTATTTCCTTACTAAGATGTAAGGTTCTTATATAAAATTATGTTAGATTTTAATTTAAATTGGAAACCTTTAAAATGGGTGTTGGACTTACAATCATAATGCTGTTGGTTTGATTCCTAGACTGGGAGATGTGTTGTGTTCTTGAGCAAAACACTTCATTTCATGTTGCTCCAGTATACTCAGCTAAAAATGAGTAGCAGCAGTAGGTGGGAATTTAATCCTTCAATGGACTGGTATTCTGTCCAGGGAGGGGTGAAGTCTTGTGTTCTCAGATGCTTAACTCCATGAAAACTGAGATAAGCACCGTCCTGAAGAGCATCCAGGCTCGAGACAGACTTTAGATTTAGATATATACACATTCATATATATATACATACACTTCTGATGTATGGTGTAATAGTAGAGAGTTGTGTGGTGTGACTGAAGGGTTCTCAAAATGACTGGAGAGCTCTGTGCAGGGTGACAGTGGAGAGTTCTATATGGTATAACAATAGAGTTCAGTGTGGTGTGACAGTAAAGAGTTCTAAACCAAATATATACATTTTATAAAACAACAAAAGAAATATATTTGCATAACAATTACAAAGCTAGGGTTAGAAAGGAAAGACTATAGAGAGAGAAATGAAACAATTTTGTTCCTTTTCGTCTTTTAAAATAATTATTAATTTATTCTATCTAAAAAGGAAAAAAAATCAGCTTTATTTACTGCTTCTTTCATGTCACATGAAAATACACATCTGTTAAACTGTTGATCTGTTTCATCCACATCTGTTCAAGTGTCTGCTTAGCTACATTTATTGAACGTCTATTCCAAATCCTTACTTAGCATCTCTTTGAAACATAAGCTTCACATTTTTTTTGTTAAAACATTTTCACCATCAGATCCATCACATATATTTTAAGATGTTTGCTTCACATCTTTTCAATGATTTTTTTTCAACATCTATTTAATGCTTTCCAATGATAGCTTAACATCTGTTTTAATTTCTGATATGAATTGAACGAGAGATTAAACCAATCGAAATGTAGCGTGGAAGATGGACGTTAAACGATGATGATGATGTAAACTTAAATCTCTAGAGATGGGATTGATAGTTTTAAAACTTTTAATCTGTTTCACATCTTTTCAACATTTAATACTTCCAACTGATCCTTCATCACCTTTAGTTTTGCCTATAAGTCCTGAAATATCATAGACAGAGGTAGAGAAAAGCATCAATCAACATAACAAGGTAGTCAAAACTTTACAAGATGAAGCTTGCGTTTAGTTGCCGACTACAATGTAAAGCTGTTCACACACTCTGTTTCATTCCATTTAGATAAACAGTGAGAAACTTCTTAAAGACTTCAGGATCATATGCAAAGTATTTGTTTTGATTGTCGTCTAAACCCAACCATGGTTGCCGAAGTTTTTTATAGAACATGCGGTTATTTTGGTCAGTCCAGAGTAGGTTCTTAATGCCATCGGCAGTTTGAAAGTTGAGTGTATTCAGTTGCAGAAAGAGAAAATTGAAATTGCAGTGGTTCATATTGATACATTGTACATTGATTGGTTCCGGTAAAGTTTGAACATTCATCTGCAATTACAAAGAAAGGGAAATGTCATATTATACAATATATTCAATATATTAATAATTGTTTCTACTTTTGGCACAAGGCCAGCAATTAACCCCAGTGCATTACTGGTACTTTATTTTATTGACCCCGTAAGGATGAAAGGCAAAGTTAACCTTGGTGGGATTTGAACTCAGACCGTAAAGGGCCGTAACTCTGTGCTGCTAAGCATGGCGTCCGACCCTCTACCGATACTGCCAATAATAGTGTGTATATATATACATACATAAAGGAAGATATGTTCAAGTGTTGAAAGGCAAAGTTGACTTCAGAAAGTTAAACAATGATGATGGAAAAAAAGATTTGTTGAAAATCCCTTACCCCGAACCGACGTCTTGCTTCATTTATTGCGTAACCAGCGAGAAAGAGTAAAGCAACAGCACAGTTTTGATTAGCTCCCCAGAAGTTGCTGTGTGTTACGAACAACGTGTGGGGATGTTGCTGCAGATGATCAAACGCCCCACTGTGGAAACCTGCACAAGAAGAAACATTTCATGCGGGTAGAGGAAAACTTCCAAATAAATTGATGTAAAAACGCATTATGGATAATTCTTCTTCTTCACCAAATATATATATATTCACACACACACACACATATATATATATATATATATATTCAAAATAGGGAGCACACAAGACAAAGACAATGAAAAAAACAACAGAAAGATAGACAGTCCCAACTCCTCAGTCAACCTCTGGAAATCACTATGGTTTCAGTTAATTTAGGTTCATACCATTCATTCCAGTTCACATTGGGACATAACAACACAAGTAGAGGGCCATGCTCAGTGTGTAGGAAAGGAGTAGGCATAAATTCCATTTTATGTCCCAAATGCAAAGTATGGGCACATAAAAGATGTAGTGGGATCACAGGTAAACTATCTAAGAACATAGACTTTATATCTGGCCGATGCTCAGGTGCAATAAGTAGCAAGTGTCCACAGGATACTAGCTCCTTCTATTGCCCAGATAGTTCTATAGAAATAGTGGAAACTTTCCGTTACCTGGGTGACGAAATCAGCAGTGGTGGAGGGTGTTCTGAAAGTACAGTAGCCAGAGTCAGAATGGGATAGAAAAGGTTCAGAGAGCTTATACTGCTATTGGCCACTAAAGGTTTCTCTCTAAAAGTGAAAGGCAGATTGTATGATGCCTGTATACGAACAGCAATGCTACATGGCAGTGAGACATGGGCATTGTGTGCAGAGGACCTGCGCAGACTGGAAAGGAATGAAGCATGCATACTCCGTTGGATGTGTAATAGTAATATACGTGAATGGCAAAGCATAAATGAACTAAGTGAGAAATTAGAAATAAGAGGGATCAGATGCTGTTTACTTGAGAGAAGACTAGGTTGGTATGGTCATGTGATGCGCATGAAAGACGACAGCTGTATAAAAAAGTGCAGGGCAATCAAAACTGATGGAAGTTACGGAGTAGGTAGACCCAGATAAACCTGGGACGATCTGATAAATTCCGACCTTACACACTTACATCTCTCTAAGACAATGTCACTGGACCGAGATCTTTGGTGCTACGCAGTAATTCAGAAGACCCGCCTTGCCTAAGTACAAAGCAAAACCTAGTCAGTAGGCACCTCCTAACAAAATATACGCCCCAATCCACTACTCCTACCCTATCCTCCCACTCCCACCAACACTCTCTGTAAAGTTGGTACCACAACATCCAGTCCAAATAAATGAGATCGAAATCGTGTAGGTGTCAACAAAAAAACACAGTCCACGCTGTAATGTGGCCGTGTAGGTAACACGGTAAAAACCTCCCAGTCCACACTGTAAATGTGGTTGGTGTTAGGAAGGGCATCCAGCCATAGAAAACCTGCCAGATAGTCCTATATGAGCGAGACACGGTCACCCGACCAACCTTGCCTCAAGTGAGACAACTCCCGTCTAACCCATGCTAGTGTGGAAAATGGACGTTAAACGAAGATGATGATGATGATAGAGTGTACAAGGGCTTAGACAAAGGAGAAAGGGGAGAAATAGTAAAAGAGAAGAGAATAGGATTAGTCCAACGTGTGGACAAAGAAGGACACTGAGGTGTAGAAAAGGTAAGAAGGGAGGATAGGGGAAAACAGGCTGGGATATATATATAGAGAGACTTGTATATATATATAGAGAGAGAGACATGTATATATATAGAGAGACTTGTATATATATAGAGAGAGAGACATGTATATATATAGAGAGAGAGACATGTATATATATATAGAGAGACTTGTATATATATAGAGAGAGAGACATGTATATATATAGAGAGAGAGAGACATGTATATATATAGAGAGAGAGACATGTATATATATATAGAGAGACTTGTATATATATATAGAGAGAGAGACGTATATATATATAGAGAGAGAGACTTGTATATATATAGAGAGAGAGACTTGTATATATATAGAGAGAGAGACATGTATATATAGAGAGAGACTTGTATATATATAGAGAGAGACTTGTATATATAGAGAGAGAGACATGTATATATATAGAGAGAGAGAGACTTGTATATATATATAGAGAGAGAGAGACTTGTATATACACACACATGCTGAAGAGAAATCTTACCACTGGTTTCATCAGTTTTATAGATATGGATCTTGGGAATGTCAATGGTTGGTGAAACTGGGTAGATGTCTGGTAGGCTGCATGTGGCACTGGTATCAATAATGTCCTCATTGGCAAAGTTGGGAAGTGGCTGTCTTGAGAGCAGCAGGGCATCACTGTTGCCAACTATTTGAATGGGTTTGTCAGCTGAAGACAGATATATATTCATACATATATATATATATGTAACAAACATTATTATATACATAAATAATGAACATTTTGTATATGATTCAATATACAACCCCAATAATATATATATATATATATATATATATATATATATATATGTGTGTGTGTGTATGTATAATCTTCACATACTTGTATACACAATAAAAGTTTTACATACCATATGTGATGGTGGTACGGAGAAAAGAGTTCCTAACAAGTTGATAATCTGTGAGGATATCAGGAAAGTCTTTGGTCTGATTCTGACAAAGACGGAGTAAGTTAAACAGTAATAATTTCCTGGAAGAGAAAAATGGAGAGAAAACATGTGGCTTATATTGGTGTAGTTAATGTGGTAGGGTTTATTTTAGTGTAGTGTAGTATCGTATGGTATGGTATAGTGTAGTGTGGTGTGGTATGGTATAGTGTGATATGGTATACTGTGGTGTGGTATGGTATTGTGTGGTGTGGTGTGGTATGGTATTGTACCTTATTGACTGCATAGTAGCTCCCTCATTGGTGTGTGTGACCCCTAACTATGAAAGTCAGTAGGGAACTTAGTAAGGGAGAATTTGTCTGCTGCTACATTGAGCAGATTAAGCAACTTGTGGTTGGCGTTAGGATGGGCTCCCAGCCATAAATGGAGCGTACAAGCTAGATGTGATCTATGCTCAGAATTAGACAACTTGTCTAACCCCTGCAAACATGAGAAATAAACATAAAACATTGATAATGATAGTAGCTCCCTTCCTCCTTTCTTCCCCATGGGGCAGAGGGATCCAATAAACCAGCAAAACAATTAAAAAAAGAAGAAACCAAAGGAATTGATAGACTTACGAGGCCTGAAAATTAGGAATGCCATATTCACGTGTAAACTTAAAACCAGGTTTGGATCTGTCGATTCTTTTAGGTAGCTTTTTATAGTCAGTGTGCCAGACTTGAGAAAACATTACATTGCGTTGTACTAGCTGGTCCTAGGGTCAAATAGTAGAAACATTAGTTGTACTATAGATATAAGGTTTTAAACAAACTATTTGATTATATACTGTAACACTTCATACATGAGGTATCAAACATATTGTTTGATACCTCAACCTAGCCAACCCCTATGCCAGCATAGAACATGAATGTAAAAAGATGCTAATAATGATGAATAGCTATTACCTGGTTTGGAATTGTTACTTTACCAATTCTTTCTTTCAAGGCTGGAGGAAACCCTAGGAAACGCTGACACTTAGTGAGGATCTGTGCTTGTTTCAACCCTGTTGAGGCAAGAAATACAAGAAAGGTCAAAACTGAAATATTGCAAAGAATTATTGTCTGCGACTCTATTGATTCTGAACTCTAAACGGTTTCTAATTTAGGAACAAGGCCAGAAATTTGTGGCAAGGGAACAGTGGAATCGATTATATCGACCTCAGTACTTTAAAGATCATTGCAAGGACTTGGTAACACAATAATATGCACTCGGTGCACTTTGTAAAGTGCAGGAACATATCTAAATGAGATGTAACACACTCAATCCATCTAAGAGATCAGTAGCACCGATTAAGTACTGACAGGACCTCATATGTCAACCTGTCTAACCCTAACTAGTAGGTAAAGTGGAGATTTGATGAATATGGACGTTAAATGATGATCACCATGATAGGCCTGCTTGATCAGAGGTACACTAGTGTTAGACACTAATAACTAGAGGTAACCCAGTGTTAGACACTAATAACTAGAGGTAACCCAGTGTTAGACACTAATAACTAGAAGTAACCTAGTGTTAGACACTAATAACTAGAGGTAACCCAGTGTTAGACACTAATAACTAGAGGTAACCCAGTGTTAGACACTAATAACTAGAGGTAACCCAGTGTTAGACACTAATAACTAGAAGTAACCTAGTGTTAGACACTAATAACTAGAGGTAACCCAGTGTTAGACACTAATAACTAGAGGTAACCCAGTGTTAGACACTAATAACTAGAGGTAACCCAGTGTTAGACACTAATAACTGGAGGTAACCCAGTGTTAGACACTAATAACTAGAGGTAACCCAGTGTTAGACACTAATAACTAGAGGTAACCCAGTGTTAGACACTAATAACTAGAGGTAACCCAGTGTTAGACACTAATAACTGGAGGTAACCCAGTGTTAGACACCCAACACATAAGAATAAAGAAAGAGACAAACGAACCTTCAAGCAGTCGAGAGGTGTGGAAACATGTGTAGATGGGGTCAGCATGGTAGTTTTTCAACTGCTCCAGAGGGGGTGGTCTCCACCATCTTTCGTCATCACTTACAGGAGGTTCCCATGGAGGTAGGGCTGGCTTCTTACATGGGTCTACAATCTCCACATCTGTCAACAAACGGAGTTTTGTATATTTCTACATGCCTAACCCTTGCTAACAAACAATATATGATGATGATGGTGATGATTCTATATAAACACACACAGACCAGACATATATATATATACACATGTTAAACGATGATTATATATACATAAATGTTAAATGATATATACTATATACATATAAACATATATATATATATATATATATAACGTCTAACCCATGCTAGCATGGAAGAACGGACGTAAAACGGTGATGGTGATGATATATATACTCATACATACACATGTTAAATGCTGAATGTATATACGCACACACGTTAAATGATGATGATTAATCAAGCATTTGGAGGGGTTTACTAAAATGATTTGATTATTAAGATGGTATTTGCAAAACAACATGCTGCTTATATAAAATTATGTTCGAAGATTTTAATTTACAAACGGACCCTTTAAAATAGGGGGTCTTGTTCTATAGGAGGGGGTGGGTATCAAAAGGGTTAATCAAGTAATTCATGTCTTACTAGAATGCAATAGAGGTTTTGGTATGACTCTAGGTGGTTCCACAAATTTTCCCCGGTAGTTCCACAGTCTCTTGATAATTGGCCCACGATGTAGGGCATATACAGCAACTGTTAACCTCATTCTAATGATATCTGAAATATAAGATATAACTAGTAGCATCATCATCATCATTTAATGAAGATGATGGTGGTGATGACGTGGATGGAAATAATGATGATTATGGTAGTGGTGGTGACGAGGATGGAAATAATTATGATTATGGTGCTTTTAATAAATTCAGAAAGATAATTCAAGTTTCGAAAAGTCAAAAATAATTAGTTACCTATTTTTTTTTTTTTCCTTTGAAAACTTAAAAATATATTTTATTATTCACAGTTGTATAATACTGAGATGGTGTTGGCCTCAAAATATTCAGGTGACCCTTGTCGTGACGTGTGTGGCCAATTCTTGCACTTGTTGGGGAATAAATGATTGTTATTGTTTCTTTGTTTATTTTCTCTCGCTTTGATCATATATGTTTGTGCAATATATTTATAAGATCCATAGCAATAATTAATTATATTTATTATGTGGGTTTATATTTTCATTCTGTAAGAATTATAAACAATTTGTAATATTATTTATTTAAATTCAAATATAAAACTGAAAAGAAAAGAAAAAAAAACTGTGGTGCAGTAAGAGTGTAGCTAAAACAGATTTTTATAACAATACCTGGTACCTGAGGTAAAACGTTGCCCAGGTGTGAAACTGGGACAAAAGTTTCTATTTAAACAACCCGGTATTATGATCCCAGTCAAGGTTATTAAAACACGTGAAGTAACAGATTCACGTGTAAATAAATATCGTTAATAACAAACACCGAGAGAAAGAGATAAGAAATCGTGGTTATTATCACAATAATTAGTATAAATAATATAAATATTAAGACTTACGTCGCTGTTTTAACAACTAAAAAATTGGTAACATTTGGTGAGAATATTCTTTAATGACATTGACAGGGGGGATAACTCTAGTTGACGGTGAGCCTAAATGTTAGTTCCTTGTTAAATAACATCGTTAGAATGTCCGTAATCTTATCACTGTCAATGTCATTTTCCCTTCAGCCATTAATTTACAAACGTTGTTGAGGAACATCAACCATGGAGATGATGTAGAAGTCAGAGGCACAGTTCCTTCCTCGAGACTAAACCTCACGCACTTAAACACACACACACACACATATTTACACTCACTCACATACCCACACATACTCACAAGGTCATGGTGTGGTGGTAAAATAGATTTATTTTAAACAAACTGTCTAAATAACAGGAATAAGGCATACAAAAATCTGGGTAAATTAAAAATTTGTTTTCAAGACTTACAGTGGGGTGGGGGAGTTGTGGGGAGTGTGTGGGATTATATAAATACGCAGTTATAGAGAGAAGAATTTGGTCTCACTGGGGTCTCAAATAATAGAAGGGGGTAGTAAGTAGGGGGGAGCAGTAATTGTATAGGGTACATTCGTAAATATGGGATTTCTTGTAATGTTCTTCTTTTAACATATATAATGTTTTTTTAATGTAAAATGAAATAATTATTAGATTCTCCAGCTGCTGTATCAATATGAATCACTTACAATAAAATTTCGCCGGAGGTAGATCAGTAAAATAAGCGGTTGGGGGTGGGGGCTGGGGGAATAATAACCGGGGGTGAGGGGAATATGGTACCTCACCCATCTAACCACCAACACTACCACCAACGCTACCACCACCACAGCCACCACCAACACTAACACTACAACCATCACCAACACTACCACCACCACTACCTCCACCACAGCCACCTCTACAACCACCACTACCACCACTGGCATAATCATCATCATCATAATCATTAGCTCCATCACTATCACCACCATCATCATCACCAATATAAACATTGCAATACATACACACATACATACACACACACATATACATAAATACATACACACGTACACAACATACACACACGCACTCATACATACATACATACATACATACATACATACATACATACATACATACATACATACATACATACATACATACATACATACATACATACATACACACACTCAAACATAAATACACACAAACAAAATATCTGTAGAAGCTACTGAAAACAAAACTGACCTAATTTACTGAAATAGTTAATGTGATAAAAAGGAAAGAAACAAAAAGAAGAGAGGAGTTAAAAGAAAAACAAAGTTAGGGAGAACCTCTAAATTAACACACCAACACCATATAAAAATAAAATTCCTCCATCAAGTGTTTGAACCAAAAAATAAAACCAACGAAAATAAAATCCAGAAAGAACCCTGAGAAAGATTTATATCTGATATATTCTAGAAATTAATAGTAAAACATCCATAGAAAGTAATTAAAATCTTCAGCAAGTGTAACAATCATCTGAGCACATCATATGTCGTAATAACAACTTTTAAGTGTTATTTACACACATTACAATAAACAACAAAACAGATTCACTTAGGAAACGATTCAAAATTCGTTCACCAAAAAAAAAAAAAAAAAAAAAATCAATTTAATAAAAATACAATAAAATTCCCACAAAAATGGCAGAAACTGAAAATATAAGCAATGTACGAAGTCGAATAATCCGCTCAAGTTTGTATCTGGGAAATATCGTGTTTATTTTCTAATAGTGGCCAATGGCAACTTCTTTTTCCGTCTTTTAAGTGTCTTCACCCTGTTTTATAAGCTATTTCATTACATCTCTACACATGAACACATCATCCTTTTGTTATCTATTTATTTCAATGACCAATAGTATGAATGTTTACAATAAAAATACACAATCACTTCAAAAACAACACACGCACGCACGCACACACACACACACACACACACACACACACACACACACACACACACACACACACACACACACAAAATAACCACACCAATAATTCCATTAACTCCCAAAACACAGAAAGATTACATTGATCGGTTCTGTATATATTTGTTTATCTGCAGAAACCCTACTAGTCTCTCCAAGGAGGTCTACCTTCACAACACGACTATATATATATATACACATATTAAACATGTCATGTGTAAGTTCTGTATACGTATTTCTTCGTAACAACGTTGTATTGACACTAGTT
This sequence comes from Eledone cirrhosa, assembly GCA_964016885.1. Taxonomy (NCBI): domain Eukaryota; kingdom Metazoa; phylum Mollusca; class Cephalopoda; order Octopoda; family Eledonidae; genus Eledone; species Eledone cirrhosa. Next base: position 43,888,486 of record OZ024756.1, read on the forward strand.
ATTTATTCCAAGCCGTCAACTTTGAGGCATTTATAGTAAATTTTGTTATGCTTGTCATAAACTATTAGAAATTTCTGTAGGAAACTCCAAAGCCTTTGGCTGCTAGAAAGGTGAGATAAGGGATCCCTGATGGGTTTTTAATGAAAGCCGAAACTAATCCGTTTAATCCCCACTTCAATGGCTTTTCCACGCAGATCTGTCTTCGCAGTAAAACTAAATAGGAGTTTATTAAATATGTCATATACAACTTCCGTTTTCAGATTTACTTTCATAATAAGAGTGTGTTGGTACTGCAGTTACACACACAAACACAACAAAGCAAACAACACAGTACAATGAAGAAATGTGTTAATTTAAGGCTTTATAAAGTAGGTAAAGAGTCTTTACGTTTCGGACAGCAGTGCTTCATCAGAATATAGACTGAGAAATAAGAGTGAGAGGAGGAAGAAACATAAAAAAAACATTTTTTTAGGAAAAGCACGTGTGTATTCAGTCAACCATTTTGAGGTTATATATATGTGTGTGTGTATATATATATATGTATATATGGCTTCTACATACATAGCTAATTCTAAGCAGATGTATAACGTAGTTTCTCCTAATTTGTGGAATACTGAGAGAATGTGACACGAGGGACAAATAGAATATTTATTTTACATTGCTTCAACAACATCTGTGTATAAGGTGTGTATATATATATATATATATATATGTGTGTGTGTGTGTGTGTGTGTGTGTGTGTGTGTGTGTGTGTTGATTTGTTTACGCGTTTCATTAATTCTCTGTTCTGTGTGTGCATATGTGCATATGTATGTATACGTGTATGCATGTATGTATATATATATATATAAAACATGAGAAGAAAGAATACTGCGTGGTTGCACATGGGTTACATATGATAAAAATAGTCCTTCATATATATATATATATATATATATATATATATATACACATGTATATATGTGTGAGTGTGTGTATATACATACATACAAATATTCCTGAATATACGTATATATATATATATATATATATATATATATATATATATACACCACACACACATATATATATGTTTGTGTGTCTCAACCAAACATCCTGGGCTGAAAAAATATCTAAAATAAAGTTAACGTCCTTCTGTTTTTTTTATGCTTCTTCTTCTCTTTCCTTTCCTCTTTCTTTCTTCACCTTCTCTCTTTCATTCCTTTACTTTCTAAACTTCTCTTCCTTCCCTTCATTCTTTTCTTATCGCCTTTTTATTCTCCTTCTTCTCTTTTCTATTCTCCTTCTTCTCTTTCTTTCTCCTTCTTTCTCTTTATCACTTTTCTTATCTCTTTCTTTTTATTCATATTTTCTTTCAATTTCTTTCCCACCCTTTCTCTCTCATTCCTTCTATGGCCTCTCTCTCTCTCTCTCCCCACTCCCTCTCTCTTTCTCCCCCTCCCTCGTTCTCCCTCCCCTCTCTCTCTATCTCTCCTATCTCTCCTATCTCTCCCTCTCTCCTTCCTCTCTTCCCCACTCTCCCTCTCCTGACGTCATCCCTCTGCTGTAGTCTGTCTCCAGTTACCACAGAATAAGGAAGCAATTAGTAACAACATTAATAGAGTTAGTAACACACCGCATCGCCACACCACCACACCACCTCACCACACCACCACACCACCACACCGCCACCACACCACCACACCACCACACCACCACCACACCACCACACCACCACCACACCACCTCACCGCCACCACACCACCACACCACCACACCACCACAACACCACACCGCCACCACACCACCACACCACCACACCACCACACCACCACCACACTACCACATCACCATACCACCACCACACCACCACACCACCACAACACCACACCGCCACACCACCACACCACCACAACACCACACCACCACCACACCACCACACTGCAACACCACCACACCACCACACCACCACACCGCTACACCACCACACCACCACAACACCACACCACCACACTGCCACACCACCACGTTGTTGTAACTGGCTGTGGTTGTTTAACCCCAGATCAACCTTCAGTGTGTACATCTATGATACAAGTGTTCCATGTCAACACTGATTAATAGAGATATGTTTGACCATTAAGTTCTTTACAAAAATAAAACGACCCTTTAGCTACCAAATTAACCCATCCATCCAAAACTGACCCTGTTTCTATAAGACAAAACAACCAGTTTTAAAGAGTCCCTATTTATAATAGTTTCTGATTTAAGCACAAGGACAGGCCAACCATTTTGGGGGAGGAGAAAGTCGATTAAATCGATCCAGTGCGTTACTGGTACTTTATTTTATCAATCCCTGTAAGAATGAAATGCAAAACCAACCTTGGTGTGATTTGAACTCAGAACGTTAAGGGACGTAACTCCAGTCCTGCTTTACAAAATGGTGGACAGCAAACCACCATCATAGTTCTACAGAGAATGTTCCAGTCTTACTTTACAAAATGGCAGACAACAAACCACCATCATAGTTCTACAGAGAATGTTCCAGTCTTACTTTACAAAATGGCAGACAACAAACCACCATGATAGTTCTACAGAGAATGTTCCAGTCTTACTTTACAAAATGGCAGACAACAAACCACCATCATAGTTCTACAGAGAATGTTCCAGTCTTACTTTACAAAATGGCAGACAACAAACCACCATCATAGTTCTACAGAGAATGTTCCCGTCTTACTTTACAAAATGGCAGACAACAAACCACCATCATAGTTCTACAGAGAATGTTCCAGTCTTACTTTACAAAATGGCAGACAACAAACCACCATCATAGTTCTACAGAGAATGTTCCAGTCTTACTTTACAAAATGGCAGACAACAAACCACCATCATAGTTCTACAGAGAATGTTCCAGTCTTACTTTACAAAATGGCAGACAACAAACCACCATCATAGTTCTACAGAGAATGTTCCAGTCTTACTTTACAAAATGGCAGACAACAAACCACCATCATAGTTCTACAGAGAATGTTCCAGTCTTACTTTACAAAATGGCAGACAACAAACCACCATCATAGTTCTACAGAGAATGTTCCAGTCTTACTTTACAAAATGGCAGACAACAAACCACCATCATAGTTCTACAGAGAATGTTCCAGTCTTACTTTACAAAATGGCAGACAACAAACCACCATCATAGTTCTACAGAGAATGTTCCAGTCTTACTTTACAAAATGGCAGACAACAAACCACCATCATAGTTCTACAGAGAATGTTCCAGTCTTACTTTACAAAATGGCAGACAACAAACCACCATCATAGTTCTACAGAGAATGTTCCCGTCTTACTTTACAAAATGGCAGACAACAAACCACCATCATAGTTCTACAGAGAATGTTCCAGTCTTACTTTACAAAATGGCAGACAACAAACCACCATCATAGTTCTACAGAGAATGTTCCAGTCTTACTTTACAAAATGGCAGACAACAAACCACCATCATAGTTCTACAGAGAATGTTCCAGTCTTACTTTACAAAATGGCAGACAACAAACCACCATCATAGTTCTACAGAGAATGTTCCAGTCATACTTTACAAAATAGCAGACAACAAACCACCATCATAGTTCTACAAAGAATGTTCCAGTCATACTTTACAAAATGGCAGACAACAAACCACCATCATAGTTCTACAAAGAATGTTCCAGTCATACTTTACAAAATGGCAGACAACAAACCACCATCATAGTTCTACAGAGAATGTTCCAGTCTTACTTTACCAGAGAAACAAAACCAGTTCAGGAATTTCCAATTTCTTCCTAACTTGGAAATTGATCTGATTTATTTATTTAATGTATTTATTTATTTATTGTTTGTTTGTTTTCAATATTATGGTAGAAACAAACTGACAAAGGCCTATGTCTTAGAGGTTGACATGAGAGTAGAGGATGGGCTGACACCACAGAGAGCAAAATAAAACCATGTTGATGACCACCATCATCATCATCAACAATAACAACAACAACAACAGCAACAAGATTAGATATTGAAAGTAGAAGAGAAAGACAGAGTGAAGATGAGAGAGAGAGGTGTGTTGCGTGATTAAAGTTTATTTCTGGGTCTTTGGAAATACGAGATGTCTTCTCATAACACAACCACCATTACTGTCATGATTTAATGGTGGTGGGATGGTGGTGTTGTTGTTGTTGTTGGTGGTGGTGGTGGTGGGATGATAAACACGCACACACACACACACACACACACATATATATATAAAGGAAAACGATGAAGTTTCGTGTTTACATGTATTTAGTTTTTTGTTTTTTTTTGTGTGTATCGACCTGTTACGCGCGTTTCGTAGAGGATTGACTCAGGGTTATCCATAGAGGTTATGGACCCGACTCCATTATCGATCTGCTCTTCAGATTGTGTGTGTGTGTGAGTGTGTTATAACGTAAAAGGAATAGTTCATCCTACCATAACCCCTCACCCCTACCTACCATAACCCCTCACCCCTACCTACCATAACCCCTCACCCCTACCTACCATAACCCCTCATCCCTACCTACCATAACCCCTCACCCCTACCTACCATAACCCCTCATCCCTACCTACCATAACCCCTCACCCCTACCTACTATTACTACCACCATTACTATAAATCGAGAATTACATCTGATCCATCCCGAAATATGTTGGCCTATATTATATCCCTGTCATACGATGTGTCGTATGTAACTGTGCTAAAAATACCAACATCAACAACATCAACAATAACAACAACGTCATTAACAACATCAACAACAAACCACAACCTTGTCAACTTTTTAATAAACTTCACAAGAATTTGATCAAATTCAAAAACTTCACAACTAACAAGTATTTTGATTGGAGATATAATTTCTTCAACTTCACACCCGAAACAGTCTGATCCACCCGTTACAAATACGGGTACGTACCTTGATTGGAGATATAATTCCTTCAACTTCACACCCGAAACAGTCTGATCTACCCGTTACAAATACAGGTACGTACCTTGATTGGAGATATAATTCCTTCAACTTCACACCCGAAACAGTCTGATCCACCCGTTACAAATACAGGTACATCTCACAACTTGTAAGTAATTCTAATTTATTTTAATTAATTTTTATGTTTTTGTTATTTATTATTGAGGCTGCGAAGAGCAGAAGGCTGGGAGAGTGTCGGACAACATGATTGGTGCATATTGTTACTCCCTTGACGTTCGGGGTTCACCAGTAACGCACTGGGGTCGATCTAATCGACTTTCCCCTCTCTCTCAAAAACAATTCTTGGCCTCGTGCCTAAATCAGAAACCATTATATTCCGTGGATTATCAGAATCGGTAGAGCATCGGGGACCAAGTTTTGCGGCATATAATTATAGCTGATTTTATTATGATTTTAAATCCCGCCAAGGTTAACTTTGTCTTTCATCCTTATGAGGTCGATAAAATAAAGTACCAGTAATAGATAGAAACCCATTTGTTGGTAACAATAGAAAACGACAGTCCTCGTTCTATCTGTTGGTCCCTAGTTAAGAGGACTCGGAACTCTTGTCTGGCTGAAGGGTGAGAAGATCTGTCCTGTACCCTGGCAATATAACTACACTTTATCGGGAGACATTATGTAAAAACCCTAGCAATTTATCTGCAGTTTTACTGGGAGATGTTGGGTACAGTACCCTAGCAATTGGGTACGGTACCCTGGTAATTGGGTTCGGTGCCCTAACAATTGGGTACGGTGCCCTAACAATTGGGTATGGAACCCTAACAATTGGGTACATACCCTAACAATTTATGTGCAGTATTACTGGGAGACGTTGGGTGCGGTTTAACAACAAGGAAGTGAAATATGAACTTACATAAATAAACACTTTCTCCTGTGTTACATATTATCTCTTAACTTTTGAAAGGAGTCTAAAATTAAAAGGACAACACCACCACCACCACCACCACCATCAACGCCATCAACACCACCACCATCAACACCACCAACAACAACACCATCAACACCACCACCATCAACACTAACATCGCCACCACCAACAACAACACTATCAACACTAATATCACCACCACCACCATCAACACTAATATCACCACCACCAACAACAACACCATCAACACTAATATCACCACCAACAACAACACCACCACCACCACCAACAACAACAACAACAACAACAACAACACCTACTTATGTTCTTCTCTCTCGTTCTCTATTTTTTTAGCTTTGTTTTTGACATTTTAAGGGTGGGGGGTGAAATTTAGTTTTAAATTGTTTTGTTTTTTTTACCAAAATAAACTTTTTTTTTTTCGGGGAGGAAAGAAGAAATTTAATAGTGAAATATTTGACTTGAAAAGAGATATATCATCTCGTTTAAATTGAAAATAAATAGTTAAATAAATAAATATGTAACCAATTATTAATTCTTGAAAACTAAATTTTAACCAAAATGGAAAACGCCAAAGAGTGTCTGGAAGCAAGCAAAAAGAAGAAATAATAATAATAAATACCAAAATTCGTTTTAATGTATATATGTGAGAGAAACCACAGACCCTCCATCTCAACTCTACTTTTGAAAAGCATAAGAACTGTGAAACCGGTAAAGGAAATAAATAAATATTCTTAAAAAGACTCCAGATTTATTTTCGATTTCTTTTCCCACCCGGGTAGGACATCTTGTTTTTTTATTAAAAAAAACAACTCATTTTCTTATATATATATTAAATAAGATACAGAAATAGATAGTTTGGGGGAGAAAATATAATTATTCGAGGGGGGGGGGGGCACCCACCCACCCCCGGTTCTATCACCACTGTATATATATAATTGAATTAAACAAAAATTATGCTCTGTGCCCTTTCCTAAGGGGTTAATATATCGAGCTTCTTCGTATTTGGTAAGAAACTGGTATTATACCCGACTTATTTATCTCCTATATATATAAAATCAAAAGGGATATTCAATTTGTTGGTAATTCAACAAATATAAATGTTTATAACTGATTCAGAGCACTCGACAAGTTTTCTGGAGTATAATATTCAATGATATTAAATAATTGGAAACTATATTTATAAAACCATATTTATTCTATTATATATATTTCAATGGTACCAAAACTTTGGTACGCTTTCATCAGATAAAATACAAAGTTTGTTTTATAAAGTTTGACATAACCAAGAAAAGATACCTTAACGGTTCAAGTTTTCCTTGGATAGTGAAGGAAAAGAGAAGAAAAGTCAGATATTTCAAATTATTAAGATGAGTATGCAAATGAGGTTGAGGTATAGGGCTGAAAAGACGTTATTTTAGACGCTATATCTATATCTACTACATGGCACTCTCTTTCATTCCCCCTCTCTATATCAATTAATGTAGGTGAGAGAGGAGAAGAAGGGAGCACCCGCTCCTTGTGCTCCTGAAGAGGAGGGTTGCACATTTTTTCGGGGGTGTGTGCGACCCACGTCAACGCCCCCTCCCTATTGAGGACTTCGATTGTTAAATTTAATTTATTATATGTTTTTTGCACGTCTTTTGAAATGTATGTAAACTCCCCCCCCCCCCTTGTATTTGTCCCAATCTTTGATGCCCGGGTGGCAAATAAATAGAAATATATATCAATTAATAGCAAACTCTCCCCCTCTCTATATTTTCTACACGGCACTCTCTTCCATTACCCCTCTCTATAGCAATTAGCACCAAACTCTCCCCCTCTCTATATCTACTACATGGCACTCTCTTTCATTCCCCCTCTCTATATCAATTAATAGCAAACTCTTCCCCTCTCTATAGTTATCTATCTATCGCTCTCTCTCCTATCTGTCTCAACATAACATGTACATAAATTGTAGCGCATATAAAATTAGATTTTTTTTGGTAATTTGGGGAGGAAAATATAAATATTGGTGGGAGGGGGGGGGGGCTGACTCCCCCCACCCCCACTGCCCCTGAGCATCTTGCCTGACACAAAAGGTTTCTGATTTAGTCAGAAGGCCAATAATTTTCGACGGGAGGGGAAAGTCGATTAATTCGACTGCAGTGTATTACTGGTACTTTATTTTATCGACTCCCTAAGGATGAAAGGTGGTTTTGATGATGGCGATAATGGAATTAAAGAGTTTTCTGCAGGGGGGGGGAAGGTGGGTGAGGGGTGAAGGTGGTACGAAAGAGTTGTGGGGTGGAGAGGTGGTGTGTGGTGGAGGAGAGTGTGGTAACTGATCTGATACACTCAGTGTCACTGTGTATGTGTGTGTGTATGTGTAAATACTGCTAGTGTAAGAGGGGTGGGTGTATAATTACCGTCAGTTTGTAAGTGCACGTGCATGGCTGTTTATATGTGTGTGTGATTGTGTATATATGTGTGTGATTGTGTATATATGTGTGTGTGATTGTATATATATGTGTGTGTGATTGTGTGTATATGTGCGGATATAGATATATGTTTGTGTCTCTCTCTCTCTATCTATCTATCTATCTATCTATTATATATATATATATATATATATATATATATATATATATATATATATATATATATATATATATATATATATACGTATATATGTATATAAACTATTTGTGTGTGTGTATAGATTCCTCTAAGTATACGAATATATATGCAACCACATGCACAAATATATTCACACACACACATACATACCAACAAACATCCACACTTTACGCTTAGACAGATAGATAGATAGATACATACATATATATATATATATATATATATGTATATATATATATATATATATATATATACACACATACATACCATGTGTTATATGCGTGACATATACTGTACATGTCTAAAATGTGTCACCTATTTTTAGATAAGAGCCTATATATGTTATATATTTGTTTCTATGGATGGGAATGCGTGTGGGTATATATATATATATATATATATATATATATACCAGGGCGAAGAGTCCGTGCATGCAACGCATGCAGTGCATGCGTTATAGAATCTTGAGTTGATCAATTGCGTTGGTTGAAGCAAGCAGAATTTTGGGTGCTTACTAAAACGTATAGACACATAAAAAGATAACACACACATATACACACAAACACATACACACAAACACACGACAGCTTTGGGGCAAGCAGAATTTTGACTCCTTACTAAATCGTAGACACATAAAAAGATAACACACACTAGATAACACTACATGCGGCTTTGACCGGGAGGGTCATTTAGAGGGAATTGGGAGGGGGAGTAGGGCTGCACGGCCCCACTTTCCGCCATGGCGATTGGACTGCATGCCCTGCTTTCCAGGTTACCCGTCGCCACTGATATATATATATATATATATATATATATATATATATATATATATATATATATATATATATATATATATATATATATATATATATATTACTCTTTTACTCTTTTACCTGTTCCAGCCATCCGGCTGAGGCCATGCTGGGGCACACATATATTAATTACATAATAAACAACACAATATGATATTCCATTACCAAAGGTTTCAAGAAACTAGACGATCCTTACAGAAAGATCCATCCCGTTCATCAGATGAAACATAACTATTTAATCTGATGGACGGGCTGGATGTTTCTGTAAGGATTGTCTAGTTTCTTGAAACCTTTGGTAACGGAATAATTATATTGTGTTGTTTATTACGTAATTAAATAGCTCTGTACTATATATAGAGCACTCTTCTTTCCTTTACCTTTTCTACGGAAATACTTAACATATATATATAGCTAATAAACAAACAAAACACAGGAGGCAATTTTACACATTTATATTAGGTTCACGTTAACCTCGGCGGGATTTGAACTCAGAAGAGAAAAGGCCGTAACTATTATTACATACCGCAAAATACCGATATTGCCAATCCACTGCCCTTCATTTTGTACCTAAGTCAAAACCATTATGTCATTTCGAAATGTCTGCATACCTCAGCCAAGCATGTGTGTGTGTTTTAAGTATTTGTTTAGTCTTTGCAGAAATATTTTGACTTTTCTTTGAGTTGGTTTACCCCTGTGTCGTCAAGTTGTTAGAAAAGTACGACTGAAGTCGAAGAAATTGAAACTATAAAAACCTTCTACAAAAGTGGGTTTATTTTTTGCCCCAAATGGTGAAACATTGCAAACAATATATTCCTTCGTTTTACTGCGGTACGTCCAAGAAGTACAAAATACTTTTCATACTTGAAACCACTTAGTAACCAGAACCTCTCATAGAAGTACGTAGAAGTAGATGAAGCTGATAATATACAAATACAAAAGAGAAGGAGAAAATTGGAAAAGAGTCTTGTGAGAGAGTCATACCTTTATTGCAAAACTGAACTCGATGCTAGAAATAAGAGAGCTGGTAGGAATAAGGTGGACATCTAAAATATAAACTACAGATTTCTACATAAATTGGCAGTTATGGGAATTGAAGGGCTTACTCGTAAACAGAAAAATATCAGGAAACTCC
>OZ024756.1:43911440-43916440 GCA_964016885.1 Eledone cirrhosa
TAGGCTAAAAAGTTCATGAGCTAAAACGTTCAGAGGCTAAAAAGTTCAGAGGCTAAAAAGTTAATAGGCTGAAAGGTTAATAGGCTAAAAAATTCAGAGGCTGACCAATATACTCTCATGGAATGACCAAATGAGTTTAATTTTTCAACATAGTCCCCGGAAAGAAAGAATGCTGTTATTATTAAGAAGAATTAAAATTAATACATGAAAGATTTCACAGCCTAGCATGACTCCTTCATAGAGAGCCTATAAACTTTTCAGTCAACCCTCGTTATTTTATCGACCCCCACAAGGATGAAAGGCGAAGCCAAGCTCGGCGGGATTTGAACTCAGAATCTAAAGGGATGTAACTAAATACCACACAGCATATTGTCCGATTCTCTAGCGATACTGCCCTAATCTACCCCGCCCCCGCCCTCTAACCTCAACAAATAAAAATAATAATAATAATACTAGTAATAATAACAAGAGTTGGGTAAATTAGGCAGGGAGTTAGGAAGTCAAAATATATGTTGATAAGATGGAAAGAGAGCGAATGGAGGCGTCGGTCCTTTTGTTTGTACAAATGGTGGATCTTATGAAGGGTAAATATTGTAATAGGTGTGGGGTGGCGGTGCGGTGGTATTTAAACTCTAATACTCAAATATTGCATTGGCGTTTATCAGATAAGATTAAATATATAAATGTATATACATATATACATATATATATATATATATATATATATATATATATATATATATATATATATATATATATATATATATATATATATCGGTTAATCGTTGACGCAGTGGCCCAAAATCAAAATTTAAACAAGACACATAAACACGCGCACCATTGAGTACGACTAACTGATAAGCATTACACACACATATATATATATATATATATATATATATATATATGTGTGTGTGTGTGTGTGTGTGTGTGTGTGTGTGTGTGTGTGTGTGTGTGTGTGTATGTGTGTGTGTGTGTATACATACATACACAAACACACACATATATATATATATAATGTTTATCAGTTAATGGTTGCTGCAGTGGTTATGATATAAATATGTTTAAACTATAACATAAGGCTCACGAGACATAATAAGGTTCTTAAAATATGTTAAATAAATAAGAGAGGCAACTAAATATTTGTGGAGAATTTTACCTGACTTAGTGTCACCTTTATTATTTATCACGTGATAACATGTTATCACATATCGTATATCATCACATATCATCACATATTATCACATATCCTCTTTTAGACACCACAAGTCATTACATATCATCACATATCCGCTATTAGTCATCACATACTATCACATATCAGCTTTATCTAGAGTTGAATCCAAGTTCCCAAGTGCATCACACTTGTATAACACGGCCCCCGAGGATCACAGACAGCCCTCACACATGTACACAGACCCTGGCAAGTACGACTTGATATGAAGTTTCGATAACCGTCCACGGGAATCGAACCACCAATTTGTTATTTGCAAAACGATCACATTATCGATTATTGCAAAAAGGTTGTGAACATGTACGTGCTTCCATAGAAACATATGTAGAGACACGTATTCTGCACGGGGTCGATAAAATAAAGTACCAGTCATGCACTGAGGTAATTGCTGGCCTTGTGCCAAAAGTAGAAACAATTATGCGTGAATAAGACTAGCTGACGAAGTCAAGAAACCTTAGGCAAGTCACAAGACTGGCAAAATGACACGGACTCACATCCCGGAAGTTGGAAATCTTATATGTTAGTTATATAGCTGAGGTGAATCTCTCATGCATAAAGTAGAGATGGAATAACGACCTCAATAATAATAATAATAATAATAATAATAATAATAATAATAATGATTTCTTTATTAACCACAAGGGTTTACATAAAGTAGACATTAAGGACAGTGCAGGACAATGCAGGACGGTACAAATGGGCATTTCTGCGTGTAAAAAAACAAAAACAGAGGATGTAACAAAAATAACAATGAAAATAACAATGAAAAATTCCCCAATAGGGGGGAGACTTCGGAGGGACATTTGTGGAGAAAGCCCAGTAAAAAGCCACAATGACCCTGACCACCAAGGCAAGTGCCCTCTCCCAGTTTTCCACCTTTAGTTTACAGATATATACTCAGAGTCGGCCCATTCACTCGGGCCATTCTTGCTTCTCTCACCCATCTTTCAACAAAATGCTGGGAAGAGAGCACTTCCCTCTCTACTCTGATTTTCCTTTTCAAATGAAATTTGAAAAAGTCAATCAGAGCATCACCGAAGAGGTAAGTGCTCGTCTTCAGCCCTTTCAAACGTGTCCACCATACTATCTCTTTCGCCATGGCCACCAGACAGATAAAAACTGCCTGCCCTTCCCGGCTAAAGGAGGAGGGCGGGGCAATCCTCACGATGGACTCAGATGATAGCTGGATCCGTCCTAAACGCGACAGCAGGTGTTCGACATAAACCCACAAGTCAGCAATTTTCGGACACTGGACGAGTGCGTGCAGGACGGTTTCGTCGCCCTGCGCGCATCTCGGACATGCCCGGCTGACGGCACCTCCATGCCTGTAGAGTTTATCCCGAACTGGCAAGGCTCCTCGGTAGCACTGCCAGGCCAGAGATTTCTGGAAGTTGTCCATAGGCCCTGGCCCGAAAGTTCTTCCGAAGAGATTGGCTAGTTGATTTTCGTCGACGCCTAGAGTTTCCCCAAGTACGTCGTCGCTCTTCCCCTCCACTAATCCTCTATAGAACGCCGAGGTGGAGTTTCCACCGATCACATTGCCCGATTGGTCGAGGGCTGTGAGCGCCTGAAGACATTCCAGTCTCCAGGCGCTCCCTCTCGGTCTTCGCTTGACCCAGGACTGCAGCTCCGTCAAGGAAACGAGCTGGGGAAAAACGCGTCTAGCAAACGGCGACCACACCTGATCACCGTCGAGGAAGAGGTGGAGATGTCGTAGCCTGAGCGCGTGCCTGCGCATCATCAGCCACGGCATGCCCAGCCCTCCACGTAGCGGGTGTTGACAACAGATGGACCGCCTGACCATCGGAGCACGTCCCTTCCACAAAAAGCGAAAGAGCAAACGCTCCAGCGCAGTCAGGCGAGGCTTAGGACAAGGTACGACGGTTAGGCGGTAGCAGATGACAGACGCGATGTACGCGTTAGCCACCTCCGCTCGACCTTTCAGGGATAGCTTCCTCTCGGCCCATTTCTGGATGAGAGAAGCCACCCTGCTCGTCACCTCGTCCCAGTTTTTGTCCGTCTGGAGGTCCGGACCGAACCAGACCCCTAGCAATTTAACCGGTCCGTCCGTCCAGCGCCCGACGACGCTGTTGGACGGCATGGACCTGCCTCTCCAGGTGCCGAGCTGCAGGCCCACTGACTTTTCCTGGTTGATCATTGCTCCTGTCACCGCTTCGTATTCTCTTAGTGTAGTGCCGATCGCCTCGATGTGTTTGGCGTTCGACACCACTACGGTGACATCGTCCGCATATGCTGACACGGATCTTCCGCATCCTAGTTCGCGCGGGACTCCCCTCAACGTCTCCAGTTTGTGCAGTAATGGCTCGAGAGTCAATACGTACAAGAGGGACGAGAGGGGACATCCTTGGCGGACCGAGCGCATGATGTTGAACGGTTCCGACAGGTGACCGTTCACTCTCACCACAGAGCAGATGTCGCTGTGCATGGCAGCGATCCAGTCTCTGAAGACGGGCCCAAAGCCAGCCGCCCTCAGGACTGCCGCTAGGTAACGATGGTCGACCCTATCGAAAGCTTTCGACTGATCTAAATTGATCAAGGACCCACCCGTGCCAGGTTCCCTAGCTACCCTCTCTACGATGTATCGCATGAGGTGGAGGTTGTCGTGGATGGATCTGTCGGGAATGGCGCATGTCTGCGCCTCTCCCACCAGACCACCAACGACAAGCGCCAACCTCTTTGCTAGCACCTTGGCCAAAATCTTAAACTCTGTGTTTAGCAGAGTTATGGGCCGGAAATTTTCTATGTTATCCCCCTTGTTCGGATCCTTTCTCAGCAGTGCCACCGCTCCTCGGCTCACAGAACTGGGAATTCTCCCGTTCTGTTGCCAGTTGCAGTAGACGTCCGCCAAGAGGCCTCCGAACAAGTCTGGCATCTGTACGTAAAGTTCATAGGGCAGACCATCCAAACCAGGCGATTTACCCCTTGTGCAGCCAGTCATTGCCTCCCTTACTTCAGCGGCTGTTATCGGCTTTTCGCAACACTTCGCCTCAGTGGCCGAGAGCCGCGGCAGTCCGTCGAGGTAGACACTAAAGTCCATCCCTCTACCCGGCCCCCCGCTGCCTCCGAACAGCTGAGCGAAGTGTCGCTGAAAAGCTTCACACATTTGCCCGGGATCGAGTAGCATGCGCCCGTCGTGGTCCACCAAAGACCGGATCGTGGCTTTGTTGCCACGACGCGCCTCCGCCACTCGGGCCCATTGAACGGCTTTCGTCCCCTCGTGTCTGAGAGCACGCACCCTAGCTCTGACAACGCAGCCTTCGTGCTTTGCATTGAAGAATTGGTCAAGGGCCAATTTCGCCGCAAGCACGTCGGTCGCAATGCCTTTACTAAGCGCCTCGTCTAATTTTCTAACTAGTTCTCCCTCTGCTCTATTTTTCTCTATTGCTAAAGCCTTACTAAACCTAATCGATTCTATTCTAATCGCTCTTTTCAGAGCAAACCACCACTTGTTGTTGACGATGGCCCCCGTCAACGCCCGCTTAACTAGTTCGCTAATCCGGTCTCTGTAGGCCTTGCACGCTGGTAAGGACGCGTTTAGTTTCCAGTAGCCGGGTCCTCGTCTATGAAGCCTATCTAAGTCAAGCACACAGGTCACGAATTTGTGGTCCGTGTAGCTGACTATCTTGAATTGTGGACAGCCTATGCTAGACCTATCTATTTCCCTACAAAATACTCTATCTAGATATGATCTGGATGACCCTATACGGTTTGTCCAAGTCCACATTGGCACATTCGGGAAATCCAA
>OZ024756.1:43928940-43941440 GCA_964016885.1 Eledone cirrhosa
TACATTGAGTTCTTCATACGGATTGGACACTACCGTAAACTCTTGGTAGATTTATCTATATATATATACATATATATTTCCAGTGGACAGTCATTGGACATCATGGTTTCAATGGAGCAAGTGTGCTGGAACATGTCATGATGGTATCCAAATCCGAACCAGATCTTGTCTGAACAAGTTCGGTTCCCCAACATGTGAAGGGGCCGCCCAACAGATCCGGCAGTGTCCTTGTTCAAAGGATCCTCTTCATTCTGATGCCGCTATGCGTGAGTAGACATTTCTTTGTGTGTTAGGCGAGTATCTGTGTGTGTCTGTGTGTATGTGTGTGTCTGTGTGTATGTGTGAATCTGTGTGTGTGTGTGCCTCTGTGTGTGTCTGTGTGTCTCTCTCCGTGTGTCTGTGTGTGTGTGTGTGTGTGTGTCTGTGTGTATCTGTGTGTGTCTGTTTATCCGTGTGTGTGTATGTGTG
Source organism: Eledone cirrhosa (assembly GCA_964016885.1). Classification (NCBI taxonomy): domain Eukaryota; kingdom Metazoa; phylum Mollusca; class Cephalopoda; order Octopoda; family Eledonidae; genus Eledone; species Eledone cirrhosa. Next base: position 43,929,409 of record OZ024756.1, read on the forward strand.
AATGTGTGTGTGTGTGTGTCTTTGTGTGTCTCTGTGCGTGTGTGTGTGTCTCTGTGTGTGTCTGTGTGTATCTGTGTGTGTGTCTCTGTGTGTGTCTGTGTGTATCTGTGTGTGTCTGTTTATCTGTGTGTGTGTATGTGTGAATGTGTGTGTGTCTGTGTGTGTATGTGTGAATGTGTCTGAATTTGTGTGCATGTGTATGTGTTTGTAAGTGTGTATGTATGTGGTTTGTGTGAGTGTGTGTGTGTGTATGTGTGTGCGTGAATACATACATACATACATACACACATATTCACAAACACCCAAACACACACACAAGTACTTATACATACACACTGTATCAAATTTCTTCTTATTTTTATGCTTCCAAATTATTTTTCTTCAAATTTGTTTCTTAAAATATTTTCTTGAAATATTCAGACAAATTTTTCGGTATTTTTTTTTTTCTCATTAAATAAATAAGGAAATGCGTTTGTTGATATTTTAAATACGTATATATATATATATATATATATATTGTTTCGTCTTATTTTCAAACAGAAAAGGCAGATGTGAGAGAATCAGAGGCAGGTGTACCAATTGCTATCGTATTGAGTTCTGTCTGTTTCGTGCTCCTGGTCTGTGTGATTCTGGCAGTGATAATTCTATGGAGTCGCAATCGGAAAGGAATCGCCGCTGGTAATTGGATGGGGTGCTTATATATAAATATTTTTTGAATTTTTAATATATATATATATATATATATATATATATGTGTGTGTGTGTGTGTGTGTGTGTGTGTGTGTGTGTGTGTGTGTGTGTGTGTGTGTGCAGGAAGTGTGGTAAGTAACCAGGTGGACCATAACGCACCAAAGTACTCGATACTGGGTAGTAGATTGGGTAATAGGAGAAGAGTCAAGACCCCGACGGCGGAGTCCCGCCGTTTTTAGCTGTCGAAACGGCCGGAGCTCAGCCATCGGGCTCCTGACTCTTTTCCTATACACATATATATATATGTATGTATGTATATATACAGGCAGTTGCGGACTGGGTCTAAAAATATTGGTTGCCAGATGAAGGGGGCTCACCTACATATAGAATGAAGGGGGTCCACCTACATATAGAATGCTATCATTTGATTTTTATAATGAATTAATAATATTTTCAAAAATTACATAAGTGGAAACAAATCAGTGGAATCAAATTTTTGCGGGAAAATATCTGACCTTCTCCATTAAAAAATATTATGTATTTTGCGAAATACAGAGACTTTCAATAATGACCTTTTGTCTTTCACACTCACTCTATATATATATATATATATATATATATATATATATATATATGGGGGTGCGTGTATATGGGTATATATATATATATATATATATATATATATATTATTTGTTTGTTAAAATAATCAAATTAAATAAATTCAACAGTTAAATACACACAGGAATAATAAGGTTGTTACCAAAGACCCAGAAGATTGACAAGTCGACCTTAAATATGACTAACTTTGATTTTGAAAGTAGGTTTATAATTATTAATTTTCATAATACCTTTATAGTTGTCTCGGTAGCCTAGTTGAATCAATCGTAGGCAGTGGCGATCCTGGTCTGAAGTTCGATCTTGGTCGGGAGTAGGGTTCCCGGTAAACCTTTTCAGTTTTTTTTCTACTGGTTATAAAATAAAAACTGAAAAAGGTTATGCTTACCTCTCGACCCGGATTGAACCCAAGGACAGGATCTCCACCGTCTTTAGTACTTACCACTAAACTACAGAGACAACTACGAAAGTCGTATGAAAATTCATACTTATAAACCTACTTTCAAAATTTTCAAAACAAAATGATACGGTGTCGTTCATGTCTTTCTTAATGTTATTGCTCCTCCTTAAGGTCGGCTTCTAAATCATTTGGGTGTTCCATAAACTTTCATCCTCGTTTGTTTCTCATCTATCTAGACTATATTTTAATCTGTAATCCATGTTTCGGCCCCTGAGTGACACTTATATGGGGATGGCACTTTAAGAGCGAGTCAGTGTGCAATATGCTGCTCTTCTATGTGGTGAGCCGTCTAAACTGAAGAGCTACCCCGGGTGGTTGTTGACACACAAACTCTAGCTATTCAGATATCTAACATGTCTCATTTCTGCTTTAATCTTCAGCATATGGAGCCGCATCTGAAAGTATTCTTTTCCATGAAGACACAACAGGTAGCTTCAGTAAGTTGACCTCTACATGTTATGACATTTATCTTAATGTACACACACACACACACGCACACACAAGAAATTGACTGAAGATAAAGGACTGTCCGTTTATTCATGATGTTTTTTTTCCGTTGTCTTTGTCTTAAACGCTCCTATCCTTTATATATATATATATATATATATATACGTTATTCCGGGTTGAATCGGAGGTAACCACAATAAGTAAGGTACTCAATACATTGCAGAGTATAAAAGTGTTAATATAGATGAGATTCTACAGGACTAGAACTGTTTCATTCTTTAGAAATCATCAGGAATCCTATATATATATATATATATATGTATGTATGTATGTATACGTTTTTCTATATGTAGTGTCTGAACAGAGAGAAAACATGTTTATCAGAAGTAACCGATGTAGAGAATCCTATGTAGATTGCAAGATAGGAGACGGTACTTGTATAGACATGTGACAAATGATGTGTAAAGAGGAGGATTGCTGGGAGGAAGAAGTGCCTTGAAATCCAAGTGGAAGGAAACGGCAGTAGAGGAAGACCAAGGAAGACCTAGACGGATGTGGTGAGAGTTAATCTCAAATCACTTAAGCTCACAGAGGAAATGACAAAGAAATGAATGCACCGACTGAAAGGATGCTGTCCCAGTTTCCCCAACTCTGTTTCCATCACCGTTATCCCGTTGTTATTGGGTTAAAACCTCCCAGTTTCACCAATCCTGAACCCATCATTGTTATCCCGCTATTATTAGGTTAAAACCTCCCAGTTTCCCCCAAATCTGCTCCCATCACCGTTATCCCGTTGTTATTGGGTTAAAACCTCCCAGTTTCCCCAACTCTGCTTCCATCACCGTTATCCCGTTGTTATTGGGTTAAAACCTCCCAGTTTCCCCAACTCTGCTTCCATCACCGTTATCCCGTTGTTATTGGGTTAAAACCTCCCAGTTTCACCAATCGTGAACCCATCACCGTTATCCCGCTATTATTAGGTTAAAACCTCCCAGTTTCCCCCAACTCTGCTCCCATCACCGTTATCCCGCTATCACCAATCCTGAACCCGTGATCCTTATCCTGTTGTTATTAGACTTTGAGAGGAGAAAGGAAATCAGCAAAAGGTGATGCCAAGAAGGGGGGTTAAGGTGAACCCCCAACTTACCGGGGGTGACCTACATACTGTGGGGGGTTTCACGACTATCACCTGCGGCATATGTAGTGATAATAATAGAAATATTATTATTATTATTATTATTATCATGCTTTGACGCATAGAGTTATGGCCCTTGCCATTCTGAGTTCAAACCCCGCCGAGATTAACTTTGCCTTTCATCCTTATGGGGTCAATAAAATAAAGTACCAGTAATGCACTGGGGTAATTGCTGGCCTTGTGCCAAAAGTAGAAACAATTATTATTATTATTATTATTCAGGTGGAAAAGAATTGGGACGAAGTAACGAGCAGAGTAGCCAGTCTCACCCAAAAATGGGCTGGGAGGAAGCTATCACTGAAAGGTCGCGCGGAGGTGGCGAATGCGTACATCGAGTCCGTCATCTACTACCGCCTGACCGTCGTGCCTTGCCCCCGTCCGCGCCTCGTCAAGTTGGAACGGCTCCTCTTCAAATTCTTGTGGAGAGGACTAGTTCCGTTGGTGAGGCGGTCTATCTGCTGCCAGTACCCTCTACGCGGAGGGTTGGGCATGCCGTGGCTAATGATGCGCAGACATGCGTTGAGGCTGCGACATCTCCAGATATTCTGCCTCAACGGTGAACAGGTGTGGTCGCCGTTTATCAGACGTGCCTTTCCGCAGCTCATTTCTTTGACTGAGCTGCAGTCCTGGGTCAAGAAGAGACCGAGACTGGGTGACTGGCACCTGGAATGTTGCCTGGCACTCACTGCCCTCTACCAAGCGGGCAATGCGATCAGTGGAACTTCCACTCTCGAGTTCTATAGAGGATTAGTGGTGGGCAAGTGCGATGACGCACTCGGAGAAGCTTTGGGCCTCGACGAAGTCGAACTGACCAGTCTGTACCGGAGGACTTTTGAGCCGGGGACGATGGACAATTTCCAGAAATCCCTCGCTTGGCAGTGCTACCGAGGGGCACTGCCGGTTCAGGATAAATTCTACAGGCACGGAAGTGCTGTCAGACGGACCTGCCCAAGATGCGCATAGAATGACGAAACCGTTCTGCACGCACTTGTCCAATGTCCGTGCATTACTGACTTGTGGAGTTATGTCGAACAGCTACTGTCGCGTGTGGAACGAATCCGGCTATCGGCCGAGTCCATAGTGAAGATCGATCCACCGCCTTCCTTAGGTCAGGAAGAGCAGGAAATTTTCCTCTGTCTGGTGGCGAAAGAGGTTATATGGTGGACCAGGTTAAAAGGACTGAAGACAGACACTTTTCTCTTCGGCCAATCCCTCATCAACTTCTTCAAGTTTCACCTGGAAAGGAAGGTGAGGGTGGAGAGAGAAGTGCTGCCCCCCAGTACATTTGCTAAAAGGTGGATGAATGTGACAAGAATGGCCCGTGTGAATGGGCCTTCTCCGACCATGCGCCTATAGGCTAGCTAACTTGAGGAGAGGGGTGCTCTCCCTGGGTGCCCTAGAAGTGCAGGGTGGTTCAGGATTGCTGGGGTACCTGAGTCATCCCTGGGTCGTCCACCCACTATAGGGGAATTTATTTTGTTATATTTATGCATAATTTATTTTATATTTTTTATATTTTCATTGTTAAATTAGTCTTGCCATTGTGCAATTTTACTCAACCTTATTGTAAACCCCCACTGTCCTTGTCTTTGTATTGTCCCCTACATGTTGGCCCTTGTGACTAATAAATGAAATCATTATTATTATTCCCGCCGAGGTTGACTTTGCCTTTCATCCTTACGGGGTCGATAAAATAAAGTACCAGTAATGTACTGGATAATTGCTGGCCCTGTGCCAAAAGTAGAAACAATTATTATTATTAGTAGTAGTAGTAGTAGTAGTAGTAGTAGTAGTAGCAGTACTAGCAACAGCAGCAGCAGCAGTGTACTGACTGTTCGCCTTCGGAGTACTTAAAAACCTAAATTGCACACAGGAAACACCAGTGTTTTTTTCATTGTGGAGGTGGGAGGGGAGGAGCGATGGTATGGTTGTTGGCGATGATGATGGTGATGATGTTAGTGGTTATCGAGTTCATAAGAGTTATTGAAATGGAACAGTACTTTAGATATTCATGTTGGTGTGTATATATATATATATATATATATATATATATAGAGAGAGAGAGAGAGAGAGAGAGAGAGAGAGAGAGAGAGAGAGAGAGAGAGAGAGAGAGAGAGAGAGAGCGAGAGAGAGAGAGAGAGAGAGAGATATATAAATTTAGCGAGAATCGCATTTCGGTGGGTAGAAATTGGCGAAACGCAACTTCCGTATTGTGTAGACAAGCGCTCCATGGATATGAAGAAGATACCAGAGCTATAAATGTAAGTTTAAAAGGTCATACAAACTGAGACGATGGTTAAGAAGCCATTAACCACCAGAGCCCAAAAAGCGAACAAGCTAAACGGGTAAAACAAAGTAAGATATGATTGAAATAGAGAGGGGGGGGGGGATATGTATGTATATGTATATATATATATATATATAACTAGCTGATGTACCAAGCTTCGCCCGGGAAAACAGATAAGAGAAGTGTGTGTGCAAACGGCTTAACCAAATTAAATTCCGTTTGGGAATGCATAAGGAAAAGACAGACAGTGAGACAAAGAATTCAATATAATGCATTTTCTCTCTTCATGATATCTTCTATATTTGGATTACATTGAGTTCTTCATACGGATTGGACACTACCGTTTATTTTGGTAGATTTATCTACATATATATAATAATTAATACATTAACAGTGAAAGCCTTAAGCGATACTCTGACCAACTCCATCTCACTCAACAAACATTAGGATATACCTAAGTATTTTCCCAATTTAGTGTTTGGAGTGCTAACTAATCAGTATTTCGTGGATAGTTGGTTGTATTAAATATATATATATATATATATATATATATATATATATATATAGAGAGAGAGAGAGAGAGAGAGAGAGAGAGAGAGAGAGAGAGAGAGAGATGTATGTATGTATGTAGACTCTTTTACGTGTTTCAGCCGACTGGCTGTGGCCATGCTGGGGCACCGCTGGGTTAGAAACTGAAACTGGCGGAGCGAAATCACAAGCGTTATAGTAATATTACCTTCCCCTTCCCCCTTCTTTAACGAGAGAGGAAGATAGAGAGAGAGAAGTGGTTGGTGTTAGAGAAATATTACCTTCCCCTCTCCACTTACTTTGGTCAGTGAGACCGAAGGAACCACTGTTGCTATAGAAACCTTCCACGTGCCACAAGAAACCAGTTCCTGGCGGTTTCGTTCTGTCACCTGGCACCACCTCTTACACACTTGCCAGTATATAGAATATATTGTATATATTATATAGTGTATATTATACATTATTTATAATATATATATTGTATGTATAATATTTATTATAATATACAATATATATTTAAATAATATTTATAATATTTATTATATATTTTATATTATAAATACAATATATATTAGGTATATTATAAATATAATACTTCAGGCAGGACCGGCTGGAAGACAAGTTTGACGAATTAGCCACCACGTGACCTTGCTAGGAATAAGTTGGCAAAGTAGAAGAAAATATATAGTATATATTATAATGTACAATATATAGTGTATATATATATATATATATGCACGTGTGTGTGTATATATATATATATATATATATATATATATATATATATATATATAAACATTCATACTCTCATATAAATAACATTATTACGATTAAGTAGATATTTTACTGTCTACTTAATCTTTATAATGAGGAATTTCTAGTGCGGGTGAGCGTGGGGGGCGGGGGGTCCTTCCTATCTCCCACCCTTCACTTCACCCCCTCCACCTCTAATTAGATTTTCCCCTGAAATTTAAGCAACAAGTATAGTGAAGTGTGTTCACCCTCGGACAGACGACCATCTAGACACACTATTTCTGAGAAAGAGACCGGAAACTTTTCTCTTTTTACTAAACGACATTCGCTTGACCGTAGTAGCCATCTTGGTTTTATACTAAGACAGAGAAAAAGAGAAGATGTAAAACGTCTAAATGACTTTCACCTACCCTTCAAATTGCTGGCCTTGTGCCTAAAGTAGAAACAATTATTATAACCTCTTGTCCCCTTACGACCAACCTTATGAACTCTCCCATTTCATGGTGTCTGTGAGAAGTGGAGAAGTTGTCGGGGGAAGTCCAAGATCAGATTTCTCCGGAAGTAGCTAGTTATTTCAACACGAGGATTCCTTTGTCTTCTGCTTTATATCACTTTTATTTTTCTGGTTTTTCTTGTTATAATTGTTAGACTTGTTGTTGTTATTGTTGTCATTGTTGTTGTGTTGTTACGGCTGTTGATGTTGCTCAGAGGTTAGTGTGTTCGGCTGACGATCGCAAGAGATGGGAAAGAGGTAGAATTCATAATAATAATAATTGTTTCTACGTTAGGCACAAGGCCAGCAATTAACCAGTGCATTACTGGTACTTTATTTTATCGACCCCGTAAGGATGAAAGGCAAAGTTAACCTCGGCGGGATTTGAACTCAGAATGGCAAGGGCCGTAACTCTATACGTCAAAGCATGGCGTCCGACCCTCTGCCGATACTGCCAATCCAATAATAACGGTTTCTTATATAGGCACAAAGCCAGCAATTGTAGGAGAGGGGGTAAGTCGATTAAATCGACCCCAGTGTGTGACTGGTACTTTATTTTATCGATCCCCGTAAGAATGAATGGCAAAGTTGACCTCGGCGGGATTTGAACTCAGATCATAAAGGGCCGTGATAATGATGACGACGGCGATGATGATGAGGAGGATGGTGATTATGATGATGATGGTGACGATTATGATGATGATGGTGAGGAGGGTGGTGATTATGATGATGGTGATGATGATGATGATGATGATGATGATGATGGCTAATACCCTAACCACCAGGACATTCACCTTCATCCTTGTCTTGTGACACCACAGTTCACATTAAACATTGTTTATCACCATTAAAAACTTTCTTGGCATTACAAGATTTACAAGAAAAACTAATTAAAACTGTTTGGCGCCAAATGTAAATTAGGTCATCTGAACAACAGCAAAGTGTCAAAGGAAGTCGCCAGAGGGCGCCCCTATCAATTGGATATTAATAAAATACAAATAAGGATAGCCGCTATCACAAGGGTTAGATATTTTTGTTTATATTTAAATATAACAAGAATGTTGTCGCAGTTTATTAAATGCATATGTTAAAATTAACTAAAATTTCATCATTATTATATATTAATGTCAAATTTAAACCACGTGTTTATTTATTATTGTTAATTAATTTTATATATATATATATATATATGTCCATATATGGGGGGGGGGGGTATGTATGTGTGTATGTATGTATATATATGTTATACGTTGGTGAATCTCAAGCAACCTGTTTTCTAGACGTTGTAATTGCATAACATTGTTTGAACTACGAAAGCCACAATCTCTCTCTGTCTCTCTCTCTCTCTCTCTCTATATATATATATATATATATATATATATAAGCTCCTTTGTCAGACATACTGCATTAATAGCAAGACACTAATGTAGTTTTAATAGTTTTTCCTTCAGCTTTTTTTTTTAACTGTAGGGGTTTCGTTTTTCTTATTATAGCCGGGTTTCAGAAACATTAATACCCCTTTCCAGATATGTATATAGATACACACACACACACACACACACACATATATATATATATATATATATATATATATATATATATATATATAAAGAATGGTATTCCGAATAGTAACTGAAAGAGACAGCAGTTTAAATAAGGTACTTAATGTATCCAATAGATATATACATATATATATATACATATATATATATATATACATACATATATGTATATATATATACATAGATACATATATATATATGTATATATATATATACATACATACATATATATATGTATATATATATACATACATATATACATATATATATATATATATATATATATATATATATATATATATATATATATATATATATATATATGTATATATACACAAATATCTATATATATCTATATATATATATATATGTGTGTGTGTGTGTGTATACATACGTACATACTTATGGGGACACATATGTATTTATTTGTTTTGAACTTCCTTTTCCAGCATAACAACAACAGCAACAATGACAACAAGAACAATGACAAGAAAAATAAAGAAATGTAAATTCTGTCGGCGACAACTAAATGGTGAACATCTGAACACTTCTACAGACTGTTGTGATTCTTATCCTAACTACGAGAAAATAATACACGAAAAAATATGTATTCTATATTTTCCTAAAATGGTATTATGGATGCAAAATCATTTTATTTTTCATTTTATTTTTACCTCTATCTTTCTGTACTTAAGAGAGCAAAGTATTAAGACATATTAAAACATTTGCAGACGATACTGTGGATTGCAGCTGATTAAAATGGAAGAACGTTTTTTTTTAATCTTTTCTAAATTGCTTTGTAAATATACGATAATAACAAATTTTTAAAACAAATTTTTCTTCTGTTGTTTTTATATTTTTATATTCAAATTTTATGCTGTAACAGTTCAGGTTTCTCTTAAACTGAAACAGTCCACAGTTGCAATGTGATTTTTAGGGGCCATTAAATATAAAATTATAGGAACCCGAGACGTTATTTATAAGCTTCCGGTTTTGCAATTTGACAAGAAGTAGAGAGTCTTGGTTTGTGTGTTGTGTTCTTGAACAAAACACTTCATTTCATGTTGCTCCAGTATACTCAACTGAAAATGAGTACCAGCAATAGCTGGGGGTTTAACCATGCGATGAACTGGCGTCCTGTCCTGGAGGGAGTATTGTACTCTCAGTCGCTTAACACCATGGAAACCGAATAAGCACCAGCTTAAGACAGACTTTTGACGAGAGAGAGAGTATAGTGAAGGCACGTAGCTTAGTGGTTAGAGAATTGGATTCGCAATCGTGAGGTTGCGAGTTCGATTCCCGGACCGGGCGATGCGTTATGTCCTTAAGCTAGACACGTTCTTTTCACGTTTCTTCTTCTGCCAAGAATTTCGACCGGTAGACTGTATCAGCAATGGAAAAACCAATTGAAACATTGTTTCCTTTGTCCAATATTCAACGAGGTCCATGCTAATCAATAAGCAAAGCAGGTTTTGGATCGTATCGATCGATTTCATTCCTAGCAACAGCAAAAATATTAGCTACAAAATTAGATGAAGTCATTTTTTGATGTAAAATAATATGGTGGAGAGAAAAAGGCGGTAGTTTGAATATGAATGGATTGGTAAGGTTCCATATACAGATGACCCAGATAGTGAGATTTTAAAAGATATGTGGTTAGTGTAATACACGACAGCGGAATTCTAACTGTTATATATACACATACATATATATGTGTGTGTATAAATATATACATACATACATAGCACGTGTGTGTGTGCGTGTGTGTGTGTGTCTGTGTGCTGGGGTAGGTTAATGTACCAAGAAAATAAACGGATGTGATCTGCAAAAAAGAGTTATTTCCCGGAGATGTAAGAACTCCGACAGAAGCCGTTAGAGTCATCAACAGGAATAAGTTACAGGATGTCGTGTCATATCTGTGGCTTGCATTAGGAATATAACCTTACGATATATATAACTACGGGAGAGAGAGAGAGAGATTATATGGAGGACAGTTTGGCAGAGTCAGTGGAGCGCTGAATGTCTCAGCGTTTTGAGTTTAAATGAAACCAAGATTCATTATTTTCCTTTCATTCTTTCAGGGTCGATAAAGAAAGTATTAGCCCCCTCCCCCCTCTCTGTCATATCCTTGATGTTCCACTACGCTAGATCAAGGGTGTATGAGAGTCGAGAGGGTGTATGTATCTTTACACGACTGTACAAGGATCCCTCAAACCCCCTCAGGGACAGCATGTAACATAGAACCGAGTCATAAGGGCATACGATACATATAAACATATAACTTTAGCCGAGAGAGAGAGAGAAAGAGAGAGAGAGAAGGGGTGGGGGTGGGGGGGGGGGGCGCTTTAGTAAACTAAAACTAAAACTTATAAAGACATATCAACGGTCGTTCATGACACAAGACATTAAATTCTTTGACAATTTTATGAACAGAAAACGATATTGTCAAAAGATATGGAGTGTGTCGTTGACATGTTTGACACAATAGAGATCGTAGGGACAGCCATGTTTGTAACTTTCAATGGAACACAATTATTACAGTTTGGGGGACTGGATCATCGTTCAGAGCTGCTTTTAAATGGTTATTATACCATCATGGTGGTAGTGACAGAGTACATAATCTTGGCCGAATTCTGACCTTGTCTCTCAATGTCACACAAATTCATTGACGTTTGGCTATATATATATATATATATATATATATATATATATATATATATATATATATATATATATATTGAGAGAGAGAGAGAGAGAGAGAGAGAGAGAGAGAGAGAGAAACAGAGGAGGGTATGGTACCAATCAACGGTTTTCCCGGATGATTCCGAACCGTGAATACATCAGATATGTGTGTATGTCTCTGTGTCTCTGTGTATATGCGTGTGTGTGTGTTTATGTGCGTGCGTGTGTGTGTGTCTATGTATACATACACACATAAATATGTATATATAAATATAAACATATGTCACGAGCCACTTAACACAAATGGATCAGGTTATATC
>OZ024756.1:43943940-43976440 GCA_964016885.1 Eledone cirrhosa
AATGGAAGACTTCTTGAACGTCATCTACATGATTAATTAGACATCCGTTTGTTTATATGGTTAATTAATTACACAGTCGTCTGCAAGCTTAATTAGACATGAAATTAAAAATATATCAGACTTGCCAACCCCTAAAAACCAAAACAAGGAGAACCATGAAAAAAAGTGCCCCAAAACGGAGAGAAATGAGGCAAAATGGGGAGATTTTACATAATGAAAGCTATACCCATGTTCACAAGAGAAGACATCTCTCACCCACTGAGGTGGGCGGGAGATCTCCCCGTCCGACGAGGACAGTTGACAGGTCTGATATTCTTTAATAGGGGTGAATATGAAAGCATATACTATATGTAAAGGGTAAAGGGTAAAGACCCCCCTTTCAGTCACGAATGACCAAGGGATTTGAACCTGCAAAGTTCCCCTCCGATGTTTATGTGCTTCAGCGTGTGTGTGTCAGTTTTATGTGTGTGTGTGCGTGTACGTGTATTGTGGTGTTTGTGACACTAGTTTTATGCGTGTGTGTGTGTGTTGTGGTGTTTGTGTCACTGTTTACATGAGTGTGTGTATGTGTGTATATATATATATATGTGTGTGTGTGTGTGTGTGTTTCCTTGGAATTATTCATGTGATAAAAGTTTGTTATATTTTAAAGAGGTTTTGTAGGAGGAAAGAGAAATTGTTTATCTTCAAGGATCTGAGATTTTTTACCGAAGAGGTTGAGTTAGAATTTAGCAGAGAAGTTGCTGAGGAATTCCTCTTGAAATATTTCACAGTTATTGTTCTTGGCACCTCTGGGGTGGGGTGGCGTGGGGATGGGTGAGGTGGGTAGGGTGAGGTGATGGGTAGGGTGAGGTGGGTATGAGGGTGGGTGGGTGAGGGGGGTGAAGGTGAAAGAAAACGAAGAAAAATATAAATAAGAAAAGAAAAATATTTTAATATCATCATCATCATCGTCGTCGTTTTTATGTCCGTTTTCCATACTTGCATGGGTTGGACAACAGAACTTACAATATAAACACTAATTGAATATAAATAAATAAGACAGACAGACAGACAGACAGACAGTTATATAGATAGATAGACAGACAGATAGATAGACAGCAATATATATATATATATATATATATATAAAGAGAGAGGGGGGCAGATAGATAGATATAGATAGATAGATAAATCAAGACCAGATCTAATAAAAATCCAGTCCCGATGTAGACCAGACCCAGTCCAGATGTAGAGCAAGAAGTATGGTAGGCTGGGACCTGCAGAAGTCTCTCCTAAACTCATAGATGGGGAAAATAGAACACAGAATAGGCAAGCTAACAAACCATTTTTCATATTTACAATACTACTACTACTACTGCTTCCAACAAAAACCATTGTTCCTATTCTGTGGAACCAATTTACAGCTAGGTAGACTGAGCTATTTGGGTATTACCAATATCACCCTATCCACTAGGTCACTCACTGTATTACCAATGACCAGCTAGGAGCTACACATCTCTCACCCTATCCACTGGGACAATCACATACTCCATTATACTTTATTTGTTGGAGGAATTGTTTTTATAGCTGGATGTTGCTCTACCGACTCTCTTTTCTTCTCCTAACTCTAACTATTGAGTCATGAAGTACAAGGTTCTTATTTTGTTGTTACTTTATTACCATATAAGGTGTTCCAGCATCAGGCCATGCTGGGGCACCAGTTACTTTATTACCATATAAGGTGTTCCAACCAACAGTGTGAGACCATGCTGGGGCACCAGGTACTCTATTACCCTATAAGGTGTTCCAGCCAACAGAGTGAGACCATACTGGGGCACTGCTGTTGTTGTTGTTCATTGAGACAAACTGGGGTCAGCAGAATTAACTACCTTGCTCAGAGACCATAATAAATGTAGGACATAAAATCTAAACTTAAGATCGGTCGTCCATAACAGCCATTATTGCCCCTCCTCTATATGGTGTCTATTTGTGTCGGTGATAAATTCCTTAATCCTTTAGTTACCAACCCAGCCAAAACCAGTTCTGGTTCTATGAAATAAAACCACACATTTTAAAGGTTTCCAATTTAAATCTAAATTTTCCAACATAATTTTATATAAGAACCTTACATTAATTTACTATCTTAGTAATGAAATAATTAATAATTTTAGTAAATCCCTCGAAATTCTTCATTAATTAATTAAAATAGAATGTATTTCCTTAGAAATGCAGTCATGAAAGGGTTAAGAGGCACCATTTTTGTTCTTTGTCTTGGAATCCTTATTTCGGGATTCTTTGGAGTGAGAGCGGAGGTGAACACTTAAGGAACACCTGTGTTCAAAGACCTCGTCACAAAACGGACACTCAAGAGGCCCACTCTGTCCCTGATTATGAAACTTATTGTGTTGCAGCAAGGTGCTGGCACGTGCAAAGTCCTTCTTGCAGTATGGGCAGTGATAAGGACGCACCCCTGTGTGGGTTGCCATGTGTGACCTCAAGTTGCATGACTGGGAGAATGCTTTACCACATAGCTCACACTCAAATGGTTTCTCCCCAGTGTGTGTACGCATATGCACCTTCCGCTGTCCAGTATCTGCAAATGCTTTGCTGCAGATACTGCACGCATACGGCTTCTCACCGGTGTGCGTACGAATGTGCTTCATCAGATTGTGTGAACCAGTAAAAGACTTATCACAAAACTTGCATTGGTATGGCCTCGTGCCATTGATGGTGTGGGCCCGTCGGTGGATGGACAAGATGTAGTCGGTCGGGAACTGTTTACCACACTGCTCACAGACATATTGGAAGGTATTGTCTATTTCATCAGTGACACACAGACCACCAACACCACCAATACCACCAACACTACCAGCACCAACACTACCAGCACCAACACTAACAGCAGCTCCACCACCCTCACAACAACTACTACTGTTTAACTCTGTTGTAGACTGCAGAGCTAACTCTAAACTAAGAGCATCAGTAAACACCTCGTTTTGGACACTGACAGCAGTAGCAACATCAACACCAGCTTCAGCATCAGCAGCAATAGTGACAGGTGTAGCAATTAAAGGTGAGGAAGGTGCAAAGGAAGAAGTAACAGAGGTAGGAAAAGATGTGAAAGAAGAGAAAGAAGGAGAGGAAGTGAACGAAGAAAAGGTCTGAAAGGAAGAAGAAGAGGTAGGAGATGAGGAAGAAGATGAGGAGACTGTCACAGAATTACTGACAGGAAGAAGTGTGAAATATGTGGCCTCAGATGGGTTACAAAGCTGTTCACACAGCATTATCAATGATATATGTAATAACTATATGTAATAACTATATGTAATAACTATATGTAATAACTATATGTAATAACTATATGTAATAACTAAACACTAACAACACAACAAAATAATATTAGTTTCTGATTTAGACAAAAGGCCAACAATTTGTGGAGAGGAGAGGGTCAATCGACCCCAGTGTCTTACTGGTATTATATTGTATGAAAGGCAAAGCGAAGCTCAGCAGGACATAGAAAGTAACTAAACACTGCAAAACATTTTGTCCAATGCTCCACCGATTATTGTCAATTCACTGTTCTTTAATAATAATAATAATAATATCAAAAGTTTTGTCACAAATATAATTTGTTGAAGTCTTTTAATGATAATATTTATTCACTTCTTGTTAATTTGGTCTTTATAGTTCTCCCTACCTTTCACTTCTGTTGTATTGTTGTTGCTGTTATTATTGTCGTTGTTGTATTGCTGTTGGTGTTGTTCCTGTTTTTGTTGTTATTCAGTGTATTGGTCAAAAAAGAAGACAGAGAGCAACCAACCACAACAAGTGACCATCAGAGTTAAACAACTGACCACAACGGTCAATAGTGTCACCTCAGACTTGGACAAAACTATTTGGACAATATTTATGAAGGGCACAGAATATTGATTTCTAATTTAGGCACAAGGCCAGCATAATCAACCTCAGTTCATGACTGGTACTTTATTATATCAATCCTGGGAGTACAAAAGGTAAAGTTGACCTTGGCAGGACTTGAACTCAGAATATAAGTTTGAGGAAGTTCAGTGAATAAGAAAACTTCTTCTTTCTATTTTATTTTCTTCAGTGAATTACAGCTGTGTTCATGAACTTTACAGGTTGTCACAGACTGGGGTAGACATATATAGAGACATATATTCATATTATACACAAGAATTGCAAAGGGTTCGTAACAATAAACAGTTTTGTTAACACTAGGCAAAAGTGTATCAGGTTTCACAGGACAAAGAGAATGATGTTGTGGCATTCATGACTTTCCTGGGAGTAGAAGATGTTCTTAATATTGTCAACTTGCAAAACTAGTGATTTTGTTTCTGGAATATTCCCAAATAATTCCAAATGCCTGGATTGGTCTCTGAAATATTTAAAGTGAAAGAAAATACATCAATACGCATAACTGTTCATGTCTATATTTCGGGAGGATTCGTGGAATAGGTAGAACATCAGAGAAAATGAACGTACTTAGAGTTTAAAGTCTGTCTCGAGCCTGGAGGTTCATCAGGCTGGTGCTTATCCTGGTTTCCATGGTGTTAAGCAACTGAGAGTACAAGACTCTCCTGGACAGGATGCCAGTCCACCCTCCAGCTATTGCTGCTAGTACTGAGTATACTGGAGTTCAACTGAGTATACTGGAGCAACACAAAATTAAATGTTTTGCTCAAGATCACACATAATTGTTTACTTATATACTTTTGGGTGGATTGGAAGAATCAGTAGAGCATCAGACAAAATGTCTTACAGTATGTAGCTCCTTACTTTCTGAGTTCAACTCTTTCAGGGTTCAGTAAAATAATGTACCAGTTACATACTGGTGGAGGTCTATAAAATAAAGTACCAGTTATATACTGGGGAAATCAATAAAATAAGTATCAGTTATGTACTGGGGAAAGGTCTATAAAATAAAGTATCAGTTATGTACTGGGGTAGGTCTATAAAATAAAGTACCAGTTACATACTGGTGAAGGTCTATAAAATAAAGTACTAGTTATGTACTGGGGAAGTCAGTAAAATAGTGTCCGAATGTTACACCAACTATAAACAAGATCTTTCAGTACGTGGAGGTTACAGGAGAAAGTTTTAGCTGCTTTATAGCTGTCCTCATTTTTCTTATATATGTTTCTTTTGCCTTAACTATAAGGGGGTATTAAATACTCCCCACAGTTTGTCATGGCTTATCAGCTCTATACAGACGTTTAAATTGATTAAATAATTAAATAAATACACTTAGAAGGGAAATAACTTCATCTTGTCCTCGATTGTTACCTTTAGAAGGGAAATAACTTCTCTGCCTGGCCCTCATGTTTTAGACAGTAGTACAGCAACAGAAGGGAAGAGATACTTTTGTACAAATGGACTGAGGTGGAGGAGGACAACGTTCTGACAGCAGATCAGATAAATAGGTGAGGAAAGACTGTTTATTACAGACCTGTCAACTCTCCCCGTCCCACGGGTAGATCGCCCACCCACTTTGGGGTGGGTGAGAGATGTCTTCTCTTGTGAAAATGGGTATAGCTTTCATTATGTAAAATCTCCCCATTTTTGCCTCATTTCTCCCCGTTTTTGGGGCACTTCTTTTTATGGTACTCCTCGTTTGGGTTTTTAGAGGTTGACAGGTCTGTTATTATATTTTTACTAACACTGTATATATATATATATATATATATACATATGGGCCTGTAACTCCTGGTGGAGTTGTAAGGGTGTTGTGATGAGATACAGCATGTCTTGGGCATTTTAAACCTGACAGAGACAAACCCCTCTCCATGTCTGAACGCAGTCGATGTTTTTTCCATGAGAAGGCGAGTGAGAGAGTGTGTAATAACTACATTGTTCCTTTCCAGAGACTATGTTGAAAAATAAACCTCATTTGGCCATCCATGAGAGTATCTTGGTCAACCCTTTTGATACCTGTTGGAAGAACTCCTCCATAGTGACCTCCTGGTTAACTAATAGTTAGGGTGGATAGCTGTTGACTGAGGAGTTTATCTGCCCTTTTTTAACAGCTCTTGTTAGCTGTTTAGCAGGCAGAATCATTATCTGACCCATGTATATATATATATATATATATAATCAAGGTTTAGCAAATAAGAAAAAGTTTCAAAATAAATTTCAAAAAATTCACTGTACTTACTATGGTTACCTTTACCGAATCGGTTTCGAGTCTCAAAAATAAATGGAAAGTCCTTGCGGGCTTCCATTGAAAAGATAAACTCTTGTCAGAAGGTTCTTTTCACTCGGAGAATATAAAATTCCCGAGTTCAAATTACGAACTGGCGCTATTCAAAATTGTTCCTGAGATGAGAATGAATGATGTGGAAGCAATTCTGTCCAGTGCCGTGTGTAAAGATAGAAGCAGAAGCAGGGAGGTCAGTCTACTACCACTATAAATAGCAGTAGTCAAAATGACCAGATTTCATCTCGATATATATATATATAGATTGTGGGTGTTTATTTTCTAATTTCTGAGTACAAAGTGGACACACAGACACAGACAACGTCCATTTTCTACCTGCAGGTGTGAGCCTCGCGAGCTGGAATGGCTTTTCCAGCACGTCTCCCTCACCATCCTCTGGGGAAACACCTTCTCTATTCTGTCCACTGGGGCCGCAGGGCAGCCAGTGTGTGGGCCCCTATTTGCTTATAATAGTGAGAGGTGGGGAGAGCAAGAGAGACGGAGGTAGTGAGAGTTTGGTTCCTTTGTGTTCAAACCTGGTGTATATATATGTTTCACTTCCATTTTGTGTTGTAGGACAGGGGCTAGTTCTAGGCAGTTTGGTATTAAAAGGTTAAATTTGTTATTTTCTGAATATTATACATAGCAAAACAACAAGATAGTATTTAGAAATATGCAAAAAATAAACAGAAACAACAAAGCAAACAACACAGTACAACGAAGAAATATATTAGAAGGAAATTTTTTTTATGTTTCTGACACAAGTCTTTCATCAGAAGATGGAATAAAAAATAAAAAATGAGATAGAAAAATAGAAAGTGAGAAGAGAAAATAATGGAAAAAATATTTTCTTTAGAAAAAGCACGTGTATATTCAGTCAGCCATTTCATAGAAAAATAGCAGCTAAATTCTACCTCAAATAGCACTCTACCAGTTTTAAAAAGGAAGACCATATTGGATAATGTAGTCCTACATACATTGTCATCATCATCATTTAATGTCTGATGTTGGTGATAATTGTTTCTACTTTTTGGCACAAGGCCAGCAATTACCCAGTGCATTACTGGTACTTTATTTTATCGACCCCGTAAGGATGAAAGGCAAAGTTAACCTCGGCGGGATTTGAACTCAGAATGGCAAAGACCGTAACTCTATGCGTCAAAGCATGGCGTCCGACCCTCTACCGATACTGCCAATATGAAGATGATATAATATATCTAAGACTACATCTTTATTGTTCTTATGATCAGGGACTCCGAGGCGGAGGTACTTCCAACTGAGTGGACTCAGCTAAAGGAACTGAATACAAGGTTGTGGTGTTAAGCCAAGCAACGGATTAAGTCTATCATCCAAAGATTTGCACTCAAAACACAAAGATCCAAAAGAAATACGACAAAACATCCTCATCCCACGCTCTAACAATTGAGCCAAGTCACCGCTCTCGACCGGTACTATTTTTTATCACCTCCGAAAGGATGACTGACAAAGTTAACTTCGGCGGGATTTGAACTTAGCGCGGAGAGAGCCAGACATTATTTTGTCTTATATTGTAACGACTCAGCCAATTCGTCTTCTTACAAAGGAAAAAAGGGGGTGGGTGGAGGGAGAAAGAACGAAAAGAAAAACAAAACCTTGAATGATAACACGCGTGATTTTACACCGCTAAAATATATTTTAGCCGTTTCTGAAGTAACAATACATTTACGTCTCCTAACATATGTTATATATCTTATTCTGGAAAGCGGAGAAATTGTTAAAACATTGTATAGTTGGAAGAATGAGAGGACGGGATGTTTGGAAACGTCACATAGTCATAATAGAGTGCTGGTGAGGTGTAGCAAGCTGTGCAGGCTTCTGCTCGGCTTCTACCCACACAACCTGCAGTGAGTCTATATAAAACGTGAAGTTAACACTTTATAACAACAAATATAGTTAAAATCTTACAGAATTTGGTAGCGTGGTGCTCGGGGTGATTGAGGCAGAAGAGTTCTCAACCAAGGGACTTTACTCTCATACAACTCCCTACAATACTTCTTTGTGTTTGATGTGTTGAAAGATGTCTAAATTTGTGAGACTCCCTAAAAACATGTTCAATACCTGTTCTGATATTTTTAACATATTTTTCTCCTCCTCTTTTTAAAAAAAAAAATGTATAACTGCTAAATATATTTTTAGTAGAGCGACAATGTAAATAATTTTTTAATAATAATGAAACTTAGCACTATCTCTACACAATAAGGGAGGTAGAACAACAGTAATCGAGACAGCCTCGGACAACATGTTTTGTGGTATGTAGTTACGTCTCTTTACGTTCTGAGTTCAAATCACGCCGAGGTTAACTTTACCTTTCATCCTTACGGGGTCGATAAATAAAGCACCAGTAATGCACTGGGGTCGATTTAATAGATTTTTCGCTTCCCAAAAAAATTGCTGGCCTTGTGCCTATAGTAGAAATAATTATTATAGAAATGTTTTTTACAATGTCGCTCCACCAAGAACTAAGCTTTGGAGTAATCACAGTTAATAAGGTACTCAATACATTAGTAGCGTGTATAGAAACGGCTTCTACAGGACTAGAATTGTTTCGGTCAAAAGAAATCAGGTAGTTCTTTACGCCTAGACAGAAAGGAGGGTGGAATTGTAAAAAAGAAAATAATAAATAAATAAATAAATAAATAAAAACAATAATGATAAACTGAAATTTTGAATAAAAAAATCTGTTTCCAGCATTAGTGTTATTTAAATTCTAAATATACCAGTTATTGAGCCTGTCTTTAGATTATATTTTCAATACTAATATCTATCTACGTTGTTTCAATCGTCATCAAATGTAACGTAGTGAATAAGGATAATTTCCTAGCCTGCATCCCTGTTCGGGGCCTTATATGTACAGTACAGACTGTAAATACACATTCTAAAGTAACGTTAATTGTCTGTGAAATTATAATCTTATTAAAAAAAGTGGAAGAGGCTATTTTGCCGGTCAATATTTTTATTATGAAGGCAGGTAGTGTTAAAAATAACAACACACAGATTTAACAATTTATTTTCACCACCAATTGTTAAGACAATTTATAATCTAACCCTAACACTATTTATATTTACCGGCAAAATACCCTGGGAGTCTATTTTACCGGGACCAGCAAAATAACCTTTACGATAAAAAATCAAAAAAATCGCACCAAGGAGACGGTAAGTTAATGAGTTCAGTTATGAAGTAAGGGAGGTAACTCAAATACTCGCCACCCGTGGCAGAGCTGCGAGAGTATTGGCTTGTCTCAAATTGTTTAACTCTTGTGGTGTGTGCCGAGCACTTGATGGTAGTTTTTGCTCCACACTATTTTTTTCTCTCTCTTTTATGCGTTTAAATTGGTTTATCAACAACATTATATTTGCAATATTATTCTGAACGAATTGCGAGCAATTTATAATGTTATTTATGTCTATATTTAAAATTATTTATCCAAATGTGAATAAAAAAAAAAAATAAACCAACTCCAAGGAAATTAGTGATGGTTTATGTTGGCAAAAATAACAAATGGGACAGATTAATAGATAATATATTCCTAAAAAGAAATAAGATATTTATTATTATTATTATTATTATTACATCCGTTTCGGAATAATTTTCGACAGTTGTGAAAAAAAACAACATATATTTCGTCGTTAAAATTCTAACCAAAGCTATAGCTATCAACTAAGGATCTTTAAAGTTAACCAGAAATAACGAGAGGTGAGTTATGACTGATCTATCGATCTGGAGAGAATATCTGAAGCTAACAACAATTAATTACGAAAGAGGGAAGCTAAAACAAATTCCCCGGAAATCAACTGGTGGCAGAGTTAGAAACTAAGGGCAAGTAACTGCTGAAGACTAATTTATTTATTACTAATTTGTATTGGTTTAGTTTCTGTCGTCTTCTACCTTGTATATAGTTGTCATCAGATATCTCCAGTGTTTAGTGTATATTTGGTTAACTGCTGCCAAACACAGAAGTACTGTATTATTTACACATACACACTCACTAAAACAAAAGAGAAAGAAATGAACAGAATATTTATTTCCGTATTAATCTTATCGCTAGTGATCGTAATAATATCAAGCTTTAGTTCTGCTGAAAATCTCTATGATATCCTCGGAGTAAACAGACATGCGAGCAACCAGGACATCAGGAAGGCTTATAAATATTTGGTGAAGATATGGCACCCGGAGAAAAACAGTGATCCGTCTGCTGTTGTTAAATTTACCAAAATTAATGAAGCATATCAAACGTTAGGTGATCCGGAACGG
The DNA here is from genome assembly GCA_964016885.1 of Eledone cirrhosa. Lineage (NCBI taxonomy): Eukaryota > Metazoa > Mollusca > Cephalopoda > Octopoda > Eledonidae > Eledone > Eledone cirrhosa. Next base: position 43,954,428 of record OZ024756.1, read on the forward strand.
CGGTCGGTCTATGATCAACATGGTTACACAGCATCGCATGACAATCAGCTGACCAAGAACTACCCAAGGTATTTTAAATCGGGGCCGTCAGGCTCTCGTGTTTTTAATTTTGGACTCGAATCAATTTTTGATAAACACATGATAACCCAGCATTTCTTCGATGTCCGTATGGTCCCAGAAAGCTACAGAAGACCTTATTTTCTTTATGCATATGACGACACTTGTCACAGCTGTCGACAAATCGAACCTTTGATCGAAAGATTTATCAAAGAGCTAGAACAACTTGGCATTGGGATCGGAACTATCCATGTGACATCGAACCGTGTCCTGGGTAGTAACTTACGTATCCATGAAATACCCCAGATGATGGCTGTAGTTAATGGTCGGATAACCTACTTCAACGGCCAGGTTACTAAGCAAGCACTTCGCGACTTCGTTCGAAACCTCTTTGAACCAGCGAAAACCTTAAAAATATTGAACGATAATAACTTTAAAGATTTCCTACTCGGGTGGTCTGATAACCGGATGAGAGCTTTGTTTTTCACTCCTAAAGAAAAACCGCCGTTGAAGTTCTTAATATCGGCTTTCGCCCACCGTGAGAAAATCGCATCTGGTTATATCAACACCCGGAACCCTAATGTTTTAGGGATATTGTCTCGTTTTAATGTAAACAAAGCTAAAGAAAGCTTATTGATGGTTGGCGAGGACAGTAACACAAGTGTTGCAATAGTCACGATGAATACTTTGTCTTCGGATAGCATCAATGAAGTGATGGATGCTAACCAATACCTAACTTTACCTCGCCTCTCGTCACAAATATTCTTCGATGAATTGTGTCCTATTGAGATTCGACCTAAACGTCGAAAGCTGTGTGTGGTTCTAGTCAGCAAAAAGACCGACGAACATAATACGTACCGTTCACAGTTTCGAAACTATGTCCAGCGGGCCCCCAATTTCGAAAACAAGGTGAAGTTCATGTACCTCTACGAAGAAACACAGCACCGTTTCGTCAGCGCTCTCATGAATGGGAGTCAAACGAAACCAAACCCTTCCACATTGAAGCTGGCCATTCTATGGCGCATGGATAAACACCACATGAACTACGAATGGGTAGAACCTGGATGGAGTGGTAACGACATCCATAACCAGTTAACATGTGAAAAACTAGAGAAACGTCTAGAACAGCTTTTTGCCAACTCTAATATCCTACTTTACACCGCCACTTTGCCTGACTTCCACAATGAACATACGTTGAGTCTGATGGTAAGAATCATTCACAAGTTCTTCGACTGGTTTAATCGTTTATTTATTTATGTTAAACACTACGACTTCATGACCTGGATCAGCATTGTTATTGCTATCCTCTCCGTATTCTTCGTTGGACTGCTGATGCGTCGGATGCTCAATACAGAGATGGAAAAAGTGATGAAACAGCACCAGAAAATAAAACCTAAGCCACCAAGCATCAGAAGTAAAAGACTTGCTTTAAAAAGTGCCGACAACACCATCATTCTCTACGAACTCTGTCCCGAAACCTACAATAAACTTGTGACAGATACTGACCCAGGCTTTACTATCCTTGTGCTACTGGCAGACGATGAAAAAGATGAAATATTGATCTCCTTCAGGAAACTAATGAAAGAATATTCCCATTCTAATGTACTAACTTTCTCCTATCTCGATCTCAACAAACATTTGTCATGGTACAGAAATTTACTTGAAGAAAGCATAGACCACAGAGTACAGCTTTCAAACATTAACATTCGCAACTGTATTGGTACCGTGCTGGCCATCAATGGTTACCGCCAATACTATTATATCTACCATGCAAAAAGCTCATGTAAGAGTCTACAGCAACTGCCCAACACTGCCACAGAGTCAGACAGTGAGAAGGAACCAAATGACACAACTCCAAAAACAATTATAGAAGATGGACTTCTGCAAGGTTTGGACATCTGGCTTTTCAAGTTATTTGATGGTAAACTGCGTAAGATTCATGTCTCTTATTGGCCTGACTTTGTTTTATAATCAACCATTGACACATTTCTACCACATCTAGTCATATTCCATGTTTAACAAAGATGAATACTTTCCTTTGATCTGAAACACACACTGGTGGATCTGCCTTCATATCTAATTCAATCTTATCCTATCACACAAAAGTATTAACTTTTATATTTACTACTGAAATTCATTCATACTTTTATATATATATATATGTGTGTGTGTGTGTATATATATATGTGTGTGTATCTGTATATATATATATGTATATATGTGTGTGCACATATAAACATTTCCTTAAGGGCAGAGGAACTCAAGAGAGTCAACAGCCAACAAATAGAGATTTTTTTTGTGGAGTGAGAGTCTCCTACTCTTCATTTAGACATCTCTCTAGAAGGTCACTCTGATATAAAACCTGTGACTTTGTTTCATCCAATGATGTAGACCAGTTCTTCTTCTTGGGTAAATGTATTCGATGTTCAGAGAGTGGGATTGGCCCCTTGCAAAGCCTTTCCTCACTTAAAAAAGCTTCAAGCACAGGCGTCGCTTAATATGTGACATTTTTTGCAATGCATGGTATTGCTGGCCCTAGCAGGACTAAAAGGCCACGTCTGTGATGCTCATATTTAAGTATCAAGATATGGCATTACTCAAAATCGAGTATGGACCAGGTTATAATAGCTAAAAGACACACACACATATACATTATTTATTTATTTATATGACTATTTAAATTAAATTTACCATGTATACTTGAAAAGCTGAGGAATATATGAGCAAAAACAATGGTAAAACGGGAGTCTGACTTATATAGACCATCTAAATAATGTGTTGATCAGCTGCCTTGGTTTATAAACAGGGTTTCGATTTCTGCCTATTTCTCAGACATAAAATTGTGGGGTCAGCTTATATTCGAGTATATATGATATATGGGGAATTATTTATTTAACAAAATATTTATTGAAAGTTTTGATGCTAATTTATATTTAAATCACATTAACCTCTCACCACAACCACCACTACTAACACTACATGTGTGGATGTGTGTCAATTAATTGATCTACTATTGTCTCATCATTGTACAATCTAATAACTTTAAATTTTTGGTTAATTTAACCAAATATTTGGAATTTTAAACTGATACCCCCTCCCTCCTCTCCCACTCTTTAATGAATTTTTGTCTCAAAACTTTCTGCAAGGGTTTGCTACACACACAGGAGTGTTTACATGCCTCAAATTCAACATACTTACACGTGTTGTGTGTGTATATATATATTTACATATGCATGACTATAACACACAAACTCATACCCACAGACACACACACATATATATATATATATATATATATATATATATATATATATGATAAAATAAAGATGTCAATACTCTACTAACATATTTCATATCTTTTTAACTCTGGTCATCCCCCGATATCCATCAGGAATTCACCCAAATAAACAACAGATTTCTACAGATTCCATCTTCACATCACAAAACATTAGTCAACCTGTGGCTATAAAGAAGAGACTTGTTCAAGGTGTCACACAGCTGGTCTGAACTCTGGGACTAAATGGTTGCAAAGCGAACTCATTAACCTAAGTTACTGAACATTCAGCTTTGCATTCTGATCTCTCTAGTCTAAAATGAAGGCCAGCAGATGTCTCTGTTGTTGAATCACCATAATTTAACGATTTCCCTGTTAGATCAATTACTGAAAATATTTATTAAACCTTCGTTCATCTCTTTCTTCCTGAAACAAGTTTAAGATAAATGAAATGTCTTAAATTTCTTCATCTTATCTATCTATTATTATATAAGTACACACATTACACACACACACACACACATACACATATATATATATATATGACATATACATTACACACACATATATGTATATATAACATATACATAACACATAGATTATATACATATATATGTATGCGTGTCCACTAGTTAAATATGTGGTGTAGCATTCTATGAAACAGTGTTAACTGCGAAACCTCCCCCATTCACTGACCCAATGTTTAAAAAAAAATAAAAAAATAGAAAAATAAATGGAGGTTTGTGTTTGTTTCCTTTTTTTTTTTTCAGAATGAATATGATGCAAATATTGAATGTTTGAATTTATATTTTACATTTGTTAAAGAATTAAAAAAATACTGAATCTCCTGTTCAGTTTCCTTTTAGTGTTTTCTTCTTCTTCACCCAGGGGAGAGTCATGGGGGCAGAGTCCTTAAGAAGTTCTTCCAGCAGATCCTGTCAGAAGCAAACATCTCCAATTGATCCAACTGGATCAGCAAGCAAGACCAACAGAGCTCATAGATGTTATGCAACTGGCTCAAGGTCTAACTCTGGCTCTCCTGCCAGTTGATTTTTGCTCGTAAAATCTGTCCAGCAGTTCTTTCCTGGGGCATTCTAACCACATGTCTATAATATCACAGATGTGATCTCTCAATTCGGAGTGAGAAAGGTAAAACCCCATCCGCGGTGCCAAGCAGTTTCAGCTTGTGTTTCCAGAAAGCCTTTTCAAAGTGTACACCCTCAAAAGGGCTCGCTGAACACACAAGCTGAATCTTGCAGTCAGGATTTTACTTTTCTCTCTACCCACACTGCATCTCCCCATGGTTAGGGGTCTCCTCGGTCTCAGCACCGTAGACTCTCTCTCTCTCTCTCTCTATGTATATATATATATATATATATATAGCATTTTTCACTTTTAATTGCTTCTGTTCTCTGGTATAGGTCCATAAGTGTGAGGAATGTGATTCCAGGAAATTCATTAGTGCTAAGCATGGTAAATGTGTTCACAGCACCAGTAACACCATAAGCAAGCACTGAAAAATTGTAGCCCTTCAGCAGTCCAAGTATTACTTTACTTGTGTCTTCGTATATATCAACATTCAAAGAATTTGGACCAAACACACAATCAAATGCAAAACTTCAATTTTTGTGCTGTCGTGTAATATCCCCTCACACACATTTCGAAGTTGGCATACCATTTATCTCACATTTGTCATTGGCAGGATCAAATACCAGAAGACGGTCATTTCTGGGTCCAACTACTCTTGTAGATGCATTGTCAGCTTCATCTGAAGATAATGGTCGAATACAAATGACCACTTTTTCACCTGTATTATTTGACATGGTTGTTACCTTGATTGGAGATTCACTTTCTAGCTAATGGGCAATTATCAGTGTGTAAGGAATCATGTTTATTCATTACCATGCTGTTAATTATATATATATATATATATTGTGTAGGTGTCATGATAAAAAGTACCCAGCCCATACTGTGAAGTGGTCATGTAAAAGACAGCAAAAAGCTCCCAGCATGCACTGCAAATGTGGTTGGCCTTAGGAAGGGCATCCAGCCAGAAACTCTCCTATATGAGCGAGACAGGTCACCCGACCCAACTTGCCTCTAAATGAGACAAACCTGTTTAACCCATGCTAGCGTTCTTTGACCTCTGTTACTGGTAGCAGTACTACGCTCTCAACCGGCAAGATCAACCAAACACATTTTGGCCATATAGACAGACTTAACTAAATTTGCTGTATGGTCAGATTGTTTTACAAACACTTGAAAAGCAGCATGGGATCTCAATGATTCTGCATCTGTTGGATGTTGTGAACGGTTCTGATTTCCAAAATATAACATTCTCAATAAATCCTGTTGATTTTTAGGTTTATGTAATGTAAGATCAGATATAATGACACCAGCTTTGGGATTTACTTGGATTGGTAAAGGAGATTTTAAATTCAATAAATCTTTAATTTGTTCATTATAGATCTCTAGATAACAACATGTTGATATATTTGAAGACACAAGTAAAGTAATACTTGGACTGCTGAAGGGCTACAATTGTTCAGTGTTTGCTTATGGTGCTGTGAACACATTTACCAATGAATTTCCTGGAACCACATTCCTCACACTTATGGACCTTTACCAGAGAACAGAAGCAATTAAAAGTGAAAAATGCTGTGATGTTGCTGTTTCTCATCTAGAGATCTATAATGAACAAATTAAAGATTTATTGAATTTAAAATCTTAAAATCAACAGGATTTATTGAGAGTGTTATATTTTGGAAACCAGAACCGTTCACAACATCCAACAGATGCAGAATAATTGAGAACCCATGTTGCTTTTCAGGTGTTTGTAAAACAATCTGACCATACAGCAAATTTAGTTAAGTCTGTCCATATGGCCAAAATGTGTTTGGTTGATCAATCACAAAAGGTTATCCCCACTGGAATTATACTTCAGAAATGTCAGATGACATAATATAATTTATTGATGAAAGAATCATGTGCATGTATGTACACATGTTTATACTTACATACATGTATGTATACATGTTTATACTTACATGTAGTTAGATGTTTGTGTGCATGTCAAGGCTAGTATAAGATATATATATATATATGTATATTAATCTATTTATAAATGTCTCTCAAAACATAGGAAAGTACTGATGACAAGACAAGAGGAGACAACTCTGACGTTAGAAGAGCACAAGAACAGACTGGGCTCACAGTTGAAATTGCATTGAGTTATTATTTCAATGTCGACCTAGATGAAAAGTAAAGGGTGGAGAGAAAGAAAAAGGCACTTGATATCTTCAAAGAAAACCAAATTGAACAATAATTAAGTTTCATACTCGGTCTCCTGGTTTAGTTTCTTGCACACTACAACATGCAGGAAGATGTATTCTAATATATGTTTCGCATCTTTGGATTGCGAGGAGAGTTTAGTGGTAACCCCCAAAATATCCCCGCACTCCCGTATGTAGTAGTCCAGATCGGAGTCTGTGCACTTATTGGTCAGCTGGGCCAAGCGAGCCTTCTCCGAGGAGAACTGTTCGTCGAGGTCAAAAAGATCCAAACTGGGAGCAGGCAGCTCGCGAAGAGCCAACGGGAAAACAGCCGGCTGTAGTGGACTGAGAGGGGTTTCAAACTGTGGTGTGATCAGAGCCAGGGTGTCGTGTTTAACATGCAGCTCGTTATAGGCACGGATTGCGGTGGGAATGAGGGATGTGTCGAGCTTGTAAAGTGAGTTGTGAAAGAGAGAAGCGATGTCGCGAGGAATATCATCAGTTTCCTGCAGACAAGTCTTTAGTTCTTCAGACAAGGTGGACATTTGTGGCAACATGTTGTAGTCAGAGATGTCTGGGTCATCGGCGTCAATCTGATTCAGTTTAATGTTGTTTGTGGTGAGAAACTTTAGCAGGACCTCAAGTATTTTCAAGTTTTCTTCTTTCTCTATGTAAGTGTCATTAAACATGTGTACAGAACCAAGAACAGCAAGTTTCCCTTTGCTCTGCTGGTTGGAATAGAGGGCACACACAGGGCGATTAAGAGGGAAAGACACTGTCCCAGATGACAGGACGGACACAGCCGGAGTGATAACATTCAGTGTCGCTCCAAAAGGGTAAAGGAACGACAGAGCTTGTGAATTATTGCCATTGTCTGTTTCACTGATTAGTCCCGAGTTCTGCTTGCCTGTTGCTTGGCTGATGGCTCTGTTGAGGACCCCATTCTGTACTAATACTTCTTTCGGATGAAAATACTTGTGATACGATGTTCTCACAACTGAATCACTATTTACCATGATACCGAATTCCTCCAGCAGAAAGTTGATGTTGTTTTCATATCTCTCTTCTCCACCTTCACCGAGCATCACAAATACGTTACCACCATTGGCAATATAGTGTTTAATGGTGTTAAACTCTTCCTGAGTGAATTTCTCACGAGGAGCAGCCAGAACAAACACACAGGCAGCGGAGAGCTTCTCTTCAGAAATATAATCCTTGTTATTCTGAAATCTCCAGTCAGACCGAAGTTTACGACTGAGGGTTTTGAATCCTTTGCCCAAAGAGAACAACTCATTCTTGCATGTGTTAAAAAGTATTAAGTTACCAGGATTTCCATCAACTCCTTCTGTAACGGGAGCCATTTTTCTAGAACGTTCTGAATATCGACCCAATTCTGAAAAGAAAAGCAAATATAAAAAGTAAATAAGGGCAGAGAAGATAACTGATCAGATATAACCTCTCTCACTTAAAATGTTGCCATATTTTAGCATTTGAATAAAAAAAGATTTAACAGATAAATTTAGAAATTAGGTTTTTACCACCACCTTATGAACCTTGTTGGGCTCGGGGGAAGAATTGACAAATGTCAAATCAAGAATGTGGTTGTAAAACAACGGTATTACAAAAACATAGGCTTACGTGTATTTCTCATATCATGTGTATGTGTTTGTGTCTGTCTGTGCATGTATCCCGTAGCTCAGCGCTTCGACACAATGTGTGTGTGGGGGGGGGGGTTTCGATATAATCGACATTCACCCCACCCTTCAAAATTACTGGCCTTGTATCTTAAGTAGAAATAATTGTTACACCTCTCTCGGGGATGAATGTAGAGTAAAAACAAAATTTAATTTTATGGGTAATTAATTATTTAATAGGTTTGGTTAGAATTTTTAGGGTGAAATTTATGTTCTTCCTATAGTTTCTTATGTATTTTTGAACGACTGTGGCCTTCAAAAACGTCGTAAATCACTCATGTTATGTGGTCCCTCCCCCAGAAAACTCCTTGATACTCGTCTAAGAAGAGACGGATGTAATAATAAAAATGTTCCCCTTAACTTGAGCTAAACAACTTACCAGTAATATTAAGTTGAATATTTCGACATTTCGGTACAGAATGTAGTTAATAATTTAATATAAAGTGTCCACATATAAACTGTATGTTGTCAATTAAGTTGTCAATTTCAAGTTGAATAAATCTGAATTGTTGATTACATGGCGTTTATTGCCTTGGTGACAGTTACCGGTGACGACGGATAATTGAAAGAAAAATCTCTTCTAAAAAATTAGTCCAGGCATGCTTTCTCTCTCTCTCTTCCCTCCCCTCTCTATATTTCTCCTTTCTTCTTCTTAATTCTCTCCCTCACTCTTTCTCCTTCTCATCCCATCTCTTTTTCTCCCCTCTTTCTCTCTCTCTATTATTTCTTTATACCAACAGTATCAGAGGTAGTAAGTAGTAAACTATAGTCATGTTTATAAAATTAAAAAAACACGAGTTATGTTAACCTTGTAATTATAGAAATGTCCAACGTTATTGGAAACAAACATGATATAAAAACAAAAAAGAAATATTTCGTTTTTTAACCTTTTCTTCTGGTGTCAGCCATTAGTTGGTAGTTCCGTGTCTCTCAAACACCAGTTCGATATATACACAGACGTGGTTCTTCCTCAAACAATACAAATACTTCTTAATGGAGTTCGTTTTTCTCCCTATGGAACAACGGACGACGAGAGATCCCTATTGTAGGCGGTAGCAAGCCCTATCAAGAGCCTGCTCCCAGAACAAGTTCATATCTGCCAGGTCTTCCTATGTTAAAATAATATGGATGCTGAGAATACAATTTTTTAAAGTCTGTCGCCCCCTCCCTCTTTTCCTTTCTTTCGTTGCTTCTTTCTTTTCCTTCTCTGTCCCTTTCTTTCGTTGCTCCTCTTCTTTTTCTTTTCTTTCTCTTTCTTTCGTTGCTTAATTTCTTTTCGTTATCTTTTTCGTTTCCTTGTTGCCATTAATATTTTCTTTTTAGTTTAATAAACTTAATTCCATATTGTTCAACGTTAAAACTTCTTTTTTTAAAGGAATATAGTTAATACGAAACATTGTGAGATTTGTAATAAAAGACCGATAAGTTTCAGAAAGTCAGTAAAATGTGGTAGAAATATATAAAGGGGCAAGGATGACAGATAAAATAAAGAGTTTTTTTTTTTTTACCCAGTATATTTCAACATATTTCAGGGCTAATATCCCCTTTTCAACATAATATTTCGGGGCTCAGCCCTATTTTCAAATGTAAAAATGAAAACTGTTCAAAATAAAACAAACGATCAATGTGTTTTCAGTTTTTCTTTCTTTTTTTTTTGGATGTTTAAAAAAACAGACAAGACTGGTCAAATGTCCTGCGTCTTTTCAAAGCCAGACTGATGGTACAATTGATGTAAGTTTGGACATTTCTAGGTCAGTCAGTGTCTGATTAGAAAACCGGCTCTGATAATCCAAGGTAAGTATGTTTGACGAAGTGACAGAGTCGTTAGAACGTCAGTTAGAAGAATGCTTTATGTAGTGGAACTATTACAGGATAACTCCTGCTATATTCCTCCTATAATCCTGTTAGGAGGAATAGAACAGTTATCAACAAACCATTTCTTCAATTGTTCTTCTACGGCCTATCTGCTATTCGAGATATTCTATTGTCTGTACAGAAAATCAGCTTTCGACAATAAATTTATATTTATAGAGAATTGAGTGTTAAAGAGACATTTATTTATACCATGAAAGTCAGAAGCATGTCGCTGCAAGTACGAAGCAACAAACACATCGACTGAGGCATTTTCTTATAATTGTTTGTAATAACAAGTCCTTGGATGTTTCAACTTGTAGTTGTAAAAGGATATAAGTAATATTTAACTCCTCGTTCTTTCTATAACTATTATTCGTTCTGGCGTCCCTTAGGAGTTAAGGGTCTCGTACATTACTTTTCTTTTATTCACAGTTGTATAAATAACATTAAAAATTATTTTAAATTCTTACACAGTAAAAATATACGCACAAATAATATAATTACACACTAAACCTTGTTGACCTTGGGCCTAAACCATAAAACATTAAGGTTTTATAGGGCAGTAGATTAGCAGTAATCGGTAGAGCGTCGAACATGCCTTGTTGCATAGAGTTATGTCCCTTTACATTCTGAGTTCAAATCTTGCCAAAGTTAGCTTTGCCTTTCAACCTTACAGGGTCGATAAAATAAAGTACCAGTAATGCACCAGGGTTCTATTTAATCAACTCTCCCCTCCTCCCCTACATTGCTGCCCTTCTGCCTAAATCAGAAATTATTATTATATCAATAGTTGTGAGTTGACATTAGTAAGCCGATCAATATCTCTCTCGTCTACAAACTAAACCAGTTCTGTTAGTTAATCAGTATGCAAAGTCTACCACTCTCAAGCGTGAAACATTTGTACTGCCTCTTCGCTTCCACGTTTTTGTTTGTTTTCTGTTTACTGTCAAAACTTGAAAAAAAAATATATATATATATATATATATAATATATATATATATATATACACACACACACACACACGTATATAAACAATAAAAAGAAAAAATAACCCTAATTTACATAACACTTCAATCCTTTCACAGTCAACCTAAAGAATTCCCACAAATCTGGTTTTGTTGCCTTTTCCTCTGTGCGCAGTCGGGAGACTTGAACCCACACCTTACGCCCACCCCTAGAAAGACCTTTCTACAAAATAATTGTTTCTACTTTTGGCACAAGGCCAGCAATTACTCAGTACATTACTGGTACTTTATTTTATCGAATAATAATAATAATAATGAGGTACATTATAAGCAAAAGGGATATTTAATTTGTTGGTAATTCAACAAATATAAATATTTATAACTGATTCGAAGCACTCTACAAATTTTCTGGAGTATAATTCTATTATATATATTTCAACTATCCAGGAAAAACTTGAACAGTTAATATCTTCCTGGATATGTCAATATTTATAAAACAAACTTTGTATTTTATCTGATGAGAGCGTACCAAAGTTTTGGTACTCTTGAAATATATATAATAGAATAAATATGGTTTTATAAATATAGTTTCCATTTATTTAATATCATTGTATATATATATATTTACACATATGTATATATAGATGTGTGTGTGTGTATGTAGGAAACATTTGAAAATGCAAGTGGAGTCTTTAAGAAGGTTTATTTACAATAATTTATAACATTACCGGTTTCACAAGTTTCATGATTTTCAAAAGTTAAGAGGGGGGGTTAGATGTGTGACAATGTCGTCGTGAGGGGTATTGTTTGATGCAATTGAATATTATATGTGTGTGTGTGTGTGTTTACGTAGACAACCAGCACCACCACCACATACATACTTGCATGCGTGTATACATACATATATATATATATATATATATATATATATACATATTTCGTTTCTGAATTTGTTTAGCAAGATTATTTATCTGAAATCGTGTGTTGAAACCGATATTGTTATACTTTGGGAGGGTCATGTTGCCAATATGAAACACACGCACTAGTTGCTTTCACTTCAATTTATTATAATAAATTGAAGTGAAAGCAACTGGTGCGTGTGTGTGTTTCTTATTGGCAACATGACCCTCCCAAAGTATAACAATATATATACATACATAAATGTATATATACTTCCACACACACACACACATGCACGCTGCAAAGATATATAGGATTGATAGAATAAGAAGGGACATTATTTGAATGAATGGATTGGCAGTATCGGTAGAGGGTCGGACGCCATGCTTTGCAACAAAGAGTTACGGCCCTTTATGGTTTGAGTTCAAATCCCGCCGAGGTTAACTTTGCCTTTCATCCTTACGGGGTCGATAAAATAAAGTACCAGTAATACACTGAAGTAATTGCTGGCCTTGTGTCAAAAGTAGAAACAATTATTTGAAGTAAGAATCAGCGGTAGACGATGTTAGATGCTGAAATAAGATTTTAAAAAAGTGAATGAAGTACAAAGATGTAGAATGTAAGTTCCCTGCAGAAGTAGCCATATTTGGGAAAAGTAGCAGACGATAGAACGGTCGTGTGGTGTTGGGCTCCTTCTGTCAGCTTCACTGACTGGTTGTAGGCGCCAGAAACTGTTGAATATATAGAAAGGGGAGAAGAGGGATAGAGTGAGTGGAGAGAGAACTATTGATAGAGTGCGAAAGGTAGAGGGAGAGAGAAATATATATGAGTGTGTGTGTGTGTATATATATATATATATATATATATATATTCCAGTACCCTTCTCTATATCAATTAACAGCAAACTCCCCCCCCCCTCTCTATATCTACTACACGGAACTCTCTTTCAATACCCCTCTCTATATCAATTAGCACCAAACTCTCCCCCTCTCTATATCTACTACACGGAATTCTCTTCAAATACCCCTCTCTATATCAAATAACACCTAACTCTCCCCCTCTCTATATCTACTACACGGAACTCTCTTTCAATACCCCTCGAGGACATCGATTGTTAAATTTAATTTGTTATATGTTTTTTACACGTCTTTTTAAATGTATGTAAACTCCCCTCTTTGTATTTGTCCCAATCTTTGATGCCCTGGTGGCAAATAAATAGAAATTTATATCAATTACCACCAAACTCTCCCTCTCTCTATATCTACTACACAGAACTCTCTTCAAATACCCCTCTCTATATCTCTCTCCCTCTTTCTCTACATAACATGTACATAAACAGTAGCGCACACACGAATAGATGCGTTTTGGTAGTTTGGGGAGAAAAATATAATTATTGGGGGAACTTTGGTCACCAGGTTCACCGCCCCTTTATATATATATATATATATATATATATATATATATATATATATATATATATATATATATATATATATATATATATATAAAATGGTAAAAAAACTGGCAGGTTATATCCAAAGTTGGTAGAGCACCCAGTCCAAAGGACAAGTTCAGTATTGACTCTCTCTCTCTATATATATATATTTATTAACTTTGATAGGTTTCGGCCAACGATTGGCGCAGGCCATGTTTAACTTAATGGCACTACATAAAGTGTGTCTGTATATATATATGTCTGTGTATGTGTGTGTCTCTATATATATGTCTGTGTATGTGTGTGTTTGTATGTATATGTCGGTGTGTGTTTGTCTCTGACTCAGTAAGGTTATATTTTTACCCTTTCCCTTTCTATCGTTATCGTCTGCCACAAATCTCGAATCACATCACAATTCCCTTTCCTTTAGAACACTTTATCTTATTTCTCTTTTCCTTACCTATCTCTCACCCTCTCTCATATTCTTTTACTATCTCTCGCAATTTCTCACCCTCTCTCATAAATGGAGAGACAAAGAAAGAAAGAACTGATGTGGTGCTGGAGAAATGTGATTGTAAGAAAGACGAAAGAAAAGAGATGAAATAAGTGAAAGTAAGAACATTCTCCCTTGTCTTGAAGAACACTGAATCTTGACTGTAGTACCACTCCCAACTTCTGTCTTCCTTCTCCCTCCTCCACGGAGAGAGAGAGAGAGATAGAGATAGATAGATAGATAGAGAGAGAGAGAGACAAACAGGAAGAGAGTGAGAGAGATAGGTTGAGATAGATAGAAACAGAGAGAGAGGGGGGAACAGACAGGAACAGAGAGAGAGAGGGAGGAAGGAACAGGGAGAGAGGAAGAGAGAGAGACAGCTTTCATTCCTCAGAAAATTTCATAACGTTTCTTTAGATCATAATTCTTTTATATTTGTTTGAAAACCTTTTCTTTTTTTATTTCAAACCACAAATTATCAATTATTAATTACTATATTTTAATTAGCATATTTATGAATGGAAAATATCAACTCCAAAATAATGAGTGTAATAAATATATAGAAAGAGTGAGTGTAATAGATATATAGAGAGAGTGAGTGTAATAGATATAGAGAGAGTGAATGTAATAGATAGAGAGAAAGTTAGAGAGAGAGAGTGAGTGTAATAGATAGAGAGATAGTTAGAGAGAGAGAGTGAGTGTAATAAATATATAGTTAGAGAGAGAGAAGGTTGCAGGGAAGAGGAGGAAAAAGTTAGGAAGTTTTACCGTTTATCTTATTTTACTCGTTGGACTTATTTGATGTCAATCGATGTTAAGTTAAATCTCAATTACTTTAATCTATCGATTGATTTCTTCTTCAACGATCCCCGATTTAATTATTAATGTATCTATATATTTATTTATTGAAGCGGGAAGAAGGAAAAACCGACAAAGAGGGTAAGTGCGAAGATGAGAGAAAGAAAGAGAGAGATTGATAAAGAAAAGATTTACTTTTAGTTCCTGTTGCTTTCGGCAATTTCTTCACTTTTGGGGGGCTTTTGTTTTTATGTAGCTTTTAGTTTTATTTAAGTGTTGCTTTAAAAAACCCTACAAAAATTAACCCCCGGCACAACTTTATTGACGTATGAAAGATATATAATTTGTAAATATCTCAAACTCTAACTTGTTACACCAACCATCAATAATGGTTTTTAATAATACATTGTTTTCTAATATTTTATTTTAATGTATATTAAGTTTCATAAAACAGCAACAAAGAAGCTTGTGTTTCCACTAAAATTATTAACCAATTATTGGCTCTCTGTATATATATATATATATATATATATATACATTCACAGAGAGAGAGAAGTTGGGAAAGCTTTCCTGGCGATTTCATTCAGAAGAAACAGTTCTAGTCCTGTAAAAGCCTATTAAACTTGTTTACACTCTACTAATGTATTGAGTACCTTACTGCGGTTCCCCACAATTGAACCTGGGACTCACACACACAATATATATATATATATATATATATATATATATATCCTGTCTATGAGATAGATAAATGGATGATGGGAGGTTTGCTTATGTGTATATTTGCTTCCTGGCATCACTATATACCTTCCCTGTATATGAGATAAATGGGTGGAAGGCTTGCTAATCTCTGTTTGCTTTCTTAATTTTGTTGAGAGTTTCAGCTTGTCTGCATCTCTTTAATAACTTTGGGATGTATATATGTGCCAATGAAGAAATTATTATATAGATTCTTTACTCCTCTTATACCGTTTCCATCTCTCCCTCTCTTTACACACACATATATATATATTTATATATTTACACGTATTTATAAAATTCGTAAAAATATGTTCGTATGTCGCGAGGAGTGGTAGATAAATTCTAACGTTTAGAGCAAAGCTTTCGAGGAAATATATTTATATATATACATACGTACACATATATATATATATATAAGCAAAAGGGATATTCAATTTGTTGGTAATTCAACAAATATAAATGTTTATAACTGATTCAGAGCACTCGACAAGTTTTCTGGAGTATAATATTCAATGATATTAAATAAATGGAAACTATATTTATAAAACCATATTTATTCTATTATATATATTTCAAGGGTACCAAAAACTTTGGTACGCTTTCATCAGATAAAATACAAAGTTTGTTTTATAAATTTTCTTGGTTATGTCAACATTTATAAAACAAACTTTGTATTTTATCTGATGAAAGCGTACCAAAGTTTTGGTACCCTTGAAATATATATAATAGAATAAATATGGTTTTATAAATATAGTTTCCATTTATTAAATATCATTGTATATATATATATATAGCCATATCCTTCAGTTTCACCAGTACTATATATTTCGTTGTCCCCTAATTTGAGGACCACATATTGCGGATGTTGGAGTGATTGTCCTTGTGTTTGTTTCTCTATAACTTCACAAAAGTTTGCTTCCTATTTCTATCTTATTATTAAATTGATAAAACTAATGCCAACACACCAGTTATATATTGAAGACAGACAATTCCTTTCTGTCAATTCCATCTAACCTCTATTTGAACCCTTAAATAAGTGACATCTACAGGACTAGTATACATGTCGTTCGTGCATGAATATGTTGATCCACGCCTTTCCAGTTAGAATCGCCGAAATGTCAAACACATTGTTGTTTTCTGTTTTACTAAGAAAATAACATATCAATTATTGTTTTGTTTTTATCATATCGATTGATATTTTTCATGTTTTCGGAGGGTAAAATTAAGTAGCAGCCATTAAGTAAATCAACTATACACCCCATTTCTGAAACATATAAGCCCTGTGTCTGTATAAGAAATCACCATTGCCGTTGTTATTAGTTTTATTAAGTTGCAACTTTCATCTCTGCCAGGGTCGATAGCTGCTGATATAATCACGACTATGACCTTGTGTCTGTTAGAATAAATATTATTATCTTTATTAGTAAATATGAAAGAGGGTTGGTATTAATCAGTAGAGCGTCAGACAACAGGCTTTGCTATATAGAATTACGTCTCTTTTACGGTCTGAGTTCAAATCCTGTCGAGGTTAGCTTTGCCTTTCGTCCTTACGGGGGTCGATAAAGTACCAGTAATACACTGAGGTAGATTTAATCGACTTTCCCCTCTCTCACTTGTTGGTCTTGTATCTAAATCAGAAACAATTATTAAATATGAAAGAAAGGCGGGAATTGACAGAATCGGTGGAGCATCAAACGAAATTTTTGCGGTTTTTAGTTACAATTTTCGTCCTTACTGGGTCGGTAAATAATGTACCAGTTACGTACTGGGGCGATATAATCGACTTTACCCTCCTCCAAAATCACTGGTATTGTACCAAAATTAGAAACCACTATTATTAGTTAGTATCAGAATTGATAGCGTATCGGACAAAATCTTTTGCGGCTTTTAATCCTAACTTTTACAGTAAAAAAAAACGAAATGTCTGAAGATGCGAAAAATAACACAATCCCCTGTCTTTGATTCCGCCAAAATACCAACAAAGGAAACATTAGGTACCAATCTAACCCTTAAAACTGTTTATTTTAAAGTGTTAATATTTATCTTTAACAAAAAGCCCATCACAATTTTATGTAAGAATCGTGTAAATTATATTCTAAACATCTTAACTAAAAAGCTAAACTATAAATTACTAAATTACTCCAAATTCTTTATTATTTTCTAAATGATTTACAACACAGGCGATGTAATAGAAATATGGTAACAAAAGGTTTAATATATATGTCAGCATTATTAACCCTTTCGTCTGCCACCCTAACACCTACCCTAACATGTAGTCTAACTCTAGAAGGAAGCAGTTCTTTAACCATTCTACACGTGTTGCTCACGCCTTATCGCAGACATTGCTACCAGACTAATACTGTTTTTTTTTTCAATTCGCGCTTTGAGGGGGACTAAGTTACAGCTTGTGTATGTATATATATATATGTGTGTGTATGTATGTATGTGTGTCTGCATGTTTTATCAAAAGCTTTGCAATCTTCTTTCGTTAGAATTTCTATTTTCTTACACATGTAAATATATGTGTGTATGTGTAAATATATATATATGGGTGTGTGTGTGTATTTGTGTACATGTATGTGTATATATATATATATATGTTTGTTGGTGTTAAGTTTTCAACTCCGTCCCAACCTAAACCAAGTTCAACTTAACAAAGAAATATGAACGACGTGACTTTCCCTTTCCTTACATTTTTATTTTATGCTCCTTATCCAACATTTACAATTGCACACATATACACACTCTCACATACGCACACAACTTTTGCACACACACACACTCAGTTGCACAAGCACACATTGTGGCTGTCCTCTTTCTGTCGATGCCACACGTACACATACCAACTTACCAACTCTCTCTCCAACACAGACACACCACACGCTTTCTCTCCCCACCTCCACCCTCAGCTGTTGTCTTTGTTGAAGTTGTGATCATCCCATATTTTAAAGGTAGAGTGTATTTAGGACTGGATACACATCTTACTGTAGTTTTGACAGTAGGTTGTGATTTGGCTGCTATTTCTAGCACGCCGTGCGACTACATTGACTCGGTTTCTTCTGTTTACACACACGTGAATACATACATGTTCTGTGATGGGACTTAAGGTATTCTTGTTATTACATCAGTAAAGGGAATTGGTTTGGCAGTAATAGGTAGAACGTCGGACAACATGCTTTGTGGCATAGAGATACGGCCCTTTACATTCTGTGTTCCAATCCTACTGGGGTTAACTTTGCCTTTCATCCTTACGGGATCGATAAAATAAATTACCAGTAACGCACTGGGGTCGATTTAATTGACTTTCGCCTCCTCTCCTGGTATTTGATGCCCTTGTAAATATAAACAATTATTATATTAAGAGTTGTCAGACACATTAGTATGTGGTTTAGGTTGTTTGACATGCAGCTAATGACAACCGCAGCTAACGAGAATCGCAGCTAATCATTGAAGCGACCCTCGTTCTATGATACGAAGCTGTTTATTTTAAAGTATTATATTTATCTGTAAAAACCTTCCATCATAATTTTATGTATGAACCTTGTTTAAGTTATATTCCAAACACCAACTTACTCCCTATTGCAATCGTGTGAGTGTGTTGGCTCTGCTCATAAATTAGACAAAGACTCCGTCTCTCCTTATTGATGTTTGTGATTGCTAGTTCAGGTTTTCTACCTTTTTAGTCTATTTTATGCTCTCCCTCTTTTCCTACTAATTTACTACTGAAGCTGTAAATGTGGTGTTAGGTAGGACATCCAACCAAAGTACAGTTCCATCTGAGCAAGGTATGGTGCAACCAGCTTGCCAGACTAGTTAATTGTAGTGAGTATATATACACATACGTATATGCGTACATACAATTATTCTACCACTGTATATGTTTTATAATAGTCAATTGTAGTGTGTATATACACACATAAATATATGTGTATATACAATTATTCAAATATTTTGAGGAGGTATTTGAAATTAGCTGATAATAACCTTTCTCTTTTTTTAATATTTTCAGCCTGTTCAAGATGACAGAGCGTTACCTATTGAGATGATCAAGAAATCCATTGATTGTAATGACAAAACCTTGAAGCTGGTGTGTCCTTTGTACAACAGTACAGATCAAATGGCCATGGCTGATATCAGAGCATTTGAATGTTCCAAATGTATGATTATTTTTGCTGAAGAAGAGGAGTTTATTACACATCAAAAGAGTTTTCACAACTTGACTGATGAAATAATAAAAGCTTGGCTGCCTAAACATACTCTGCAGGAAAATGGTACCATTGTGGGGTTCTCCACTCAAGTGTTTGATGCCAACCGGCCTTATGCTTGCTACATTTGCAATAAATCTTTTGTACAATCTTCGCATTTGTCGAATCATATGAAAACCCATACTGGGGAAAAACCATATGTGTGTAAGATCTGTGGAAAAGCATTTTCCCGATCTTCCAATTTATCTCGGCACCATAAAATACATACTGCTGAACGGCCTTATGTCTGTGAGATTTGTCAGAAAGCCTTTTCTCAATCTTCGCATCTAACTCGGCACCTTCGGATCCATTCAAAAGATCGGCCTTATTCGTGTGAGTTCTGTCACAAGACCTTCTCTCAGACGTCTAATCTCTCTATTCATCTCCGCATCCATTCTGGTACAGAACCATTCAAATGTGATATGTGTAGCAAATCTTTCTCTCGTTCTGCTAACTTGTCTCGGCATATGAAGATCCACACACAAGAGAAAACTCATGTTTGTAATGTCTGCAACAAAGCGTTCTTGCAGTCATCTCATCTAACACGTCACATACAGATTCATTTTGAAGAAAAACCGTTTTTTTTGTACCATATGTGGCAAAGCTTTTTTTCGAGCTGAGCATCTTTCTCTTCACTCTCGGCTACACACTGGTGAGGAACCATTCAAGTGTGACATTTGCAAAAAAGGTTTCTCTCGCTCTTCGAGTCTTTCTCGCCATGTCAAAATCCACACAGCCGAAAGGCCTTTTGTCTGCAATATATGTGACCGTGCTTTCCTACAGTCTTCCCACTTGGCACGACACATGCGAACTCACTATGAGGAGAAACCCTATGTATGTCACGTGTGCGAGAAAGCATTCTCCCAGTCTTCCAATCTGTCGATCCACTTGCGCAGTCATTCTGGTGAAAAACCATTCACCTGTGAAATCTGCGACAAATCATTTTCACGCTCTTCCAATTTATCTAGACACATCAAAGTTCATTTTGAAGAAAAACCATTTACCTGTACCATTTGCCAGAAGTCTTTCTCACAATCTTCACACCTCACCAGACATCAAAAAATACATAATCAACAATCTCTAGTGGAGCCAAAGATTGAAGTGCCATCACCAAATTATCCTTGTGGCAAATGTAACGAAGATGTATTTAATTCCTCTTGTACCAACAATCTTCTCAACAACCAAATTCTGTATTCTTCAGAAGAAATCCCAGAGCGAAAACCTTACTTGTGTGGCTTCTGTAACCAAAGTTTCTTGGAATCTTCAGCAATGGCACTTCACATGAAGACTCACTCAAATGAGAAGCTGTTCAAGTGTGAACTTTGCGATAAATCTTTTACAGATTCTTCTCATTTATCTCGACATATGAAGACGCACTCTGGAGAGAAACCATTCTGCTGCCTCGTCTGCGACAAATCATTCTCCCAGTCTTCTAATTTGTCAATACATTTAAGAACTCATTCAGGTGAAAAACCGTATCAGTGTGAAATCTGTAACAAAGCTTTCTCTCGTTCATCAAATCTCTCCAGACATTTACTAATCCATGAACAGAAGCGACCATACATCTGTGACATTTGTAACCGAGCCTTCTCACAATCTTCCCATCTCTACAGACACCTTAAAATCCATAACCCATCTTTACTATCTACCCCAGCCTGTTAAACTTTTTTACAATTGTATTTGATCAAGTTGTTAGAAAAACCTCAGTATTTATTATCATTCTTGTAACTTTGCTTTCATCCTTCCTGGGAGGTGGGGGGGGGGGGTCGATAAACTAAAGTACCAGTTAAATACTGGGGATCAATATAATCAATTTTCACCTTCCCCCTCCAAATTGCTGGCCATGTGTCTAAATAACAAATCATTTTTATTTGGAAGAATGAGGGTGGTGGGTTTATTGGTAGAGCGTCGGACAGCATGGCTTTGTGGCATAGTGTTACTGCCCTTTACATTCTGAGTTCAAATCCCACTGAAATTAGCTTGCCTTTCATCCTTACAGGGTCGAGGGCATAAAGTACCAGTAATGCACTGGGGTCGATTTAATTGACTTTGTCCTCCCCCAAAATTGTTGGAAACCATTGTTGTTATTAAAAGGTGGTGGATTGTCAGGCTGGGGTGGTCTGTCTCCCACTTCTGTTGAGTTCAGAGGAGAAGTTGTGTCTTTTGACACAAACTGAAGGTTCCACCTCTTGTTTAGTAAGCATATATCCCATATCATTAATATTTATCTTTTGTTTCCTTCACACATTTGAGACCAGAGCTAAGCATAAATGTTGCCCTTACAAA
>OZ024756.1:43983940-43986440 GCA_964016885.1 Eledone cirrhosa
AAAGGTCGTCAAATCCTACCCAAACCATCATCTACACCTCTCACAACACCCACACCCACATACCCACCCACTCGAAACCCCATCATTTGCCGCTATTCTCTACGCTATAGAATATGTACGGATAGTGGCTGCAAATTCACCCATTTACCTAGGACAAAACGATCTATCCCCACAAACAGCCACCACCATAATACATACTCTAATTTAACACCAACACAACCACCAATAACTCAAACAAGGAATCCACAAATCTGCCGTTTTTCCCTGCGAGACAGATTGTGTTTAGACCGGGATTGTCCCTTTACCCATCTCCCGGGGACCCGTCGGATAAATGAAAATAAAATTAAAAATAAAAGCAAAAACAAAAACCATAACCTACATAAAAATAACCACTACCACAGTCACCAACAGTCTTCTAAACAGGAAACTTCTTCCTCTTTTTTAGCCATAATGAATCTGGCAAAAGAACTGGAAAAAAACATTCGAGCTATCACCCAGCACCACCCTCCACTATCACCCCACTGCACAAACTCCCATTGCTGCCATTAACAAACAAACAAATTAACAACACACCAAAACAATTAAAACCATCCACTCTCGCCTCTACATTTTTGCTTAACGCCCAAGGCATCAGCCCTTCCACCAATACTCAAAAATGGAAGATCAAATTCCTGGAGGACTGGATTGATGTCCATCCAAACCACATCCCTTTCTTCGTCCTCACTGAAACCCATCTCAGTAACCTCCACTTGGAAGCCGAGGTGAAAGTGAAAAATTTCAAAGCCATCCGTGCTGATCGCGCTGGCAGAAGAAAGGGCGGAACTGCCATTTATGTCCATAATTCTTTCTCAACAGAGGCTATGAACATATTCACTAATGGATACTGTGAGGCAGTCACTGTATTCAGTCAAACCAACAACCTATTAGTAGTTGGGCTCTATAGGCCACCCCAAACGCCTGTACCATGCTTCAAGGAATGCCTCAACAGCATAAAGTGTTTCATCCAAGAGTGTCACCCTGACAACATCTTAATGATGGGGGACTTCAACCTCCCCGGAGTTGACTGGTCCACAAACACCCTGCCACCAGGTTCTTCTGCCTCAACCTCTGACAGGGAAGCTGTGGAATCGCTTCTTGACTTCATGGATGATTTCTTCCTATCCCAACTAGTGCTCGAACCAACGAGGTGCCACAAAAACGTCCTAGACTTAATTTTCAGCAATCACACTGACAATATCCACAATATTGCAGTGGAGAAAACTCTACTCTCTGATCATGACATGGTTCTCTGTGATCTGAGATTCCACCGTCCAATATACAAACCCAATGTCATTTCTCCTGTCCATCCGTTTGACGCTATGGATTTCCACAATGCAAACTGGGAAGCGATCAGTCATGATCTTGCACATGTCGACTGGTCCTTCACGCACACTCATACACCCACTAACATCAAAAAGTCCTGGCAGACATTTGTGGACACTGTTACAAACATATGTGCTAAACACACCCCATTAAGAACTATAAACAAATCTAAGAGCAGAATCCCTAGAAATAGAAAAACACTCATCAGAAAAATTAAGAGAACGAACAAAAAAATCAACAAGCTGAAATACTGTCAGCAGCAACACATCAACTTGACTGCCATTTCATCACTAGAGATTAAAAAACATAACCTCCAAAACAACATAATGTCCCTCATCAACAATCAGAGAAGAGCTGAAGAGGCCTGGGCCATTGAGAAGATCAAACTCAATCCCAAAGTGTTCTTTTCATTTGCAAAAAAACACAAAATCACTGGCTCTACTGTTGGCCCTCTAATTGATGAAAATGGCACTCTTCAAGACAATGCTAAAACCATGGGTGAGATACTGCAGAAACAATACTGCTCTGTTTTCAGCAATCCTGATATGGCCGATCTGGGCTGTATCGGCGATGTTACTCCCCATTACACCTTATCGGACATAACGTTTGGCGCCCCTGATGTCTTGGCGGCAATAAAGGAAATCAAGCATAATTCAGCAGTAGGTCCCGATAGGTTCCCTGCTTGTGTCTTGAAGGCGTGTCAACACCAACTTGCTTCTCCTCTTGCCAATCTGTGGCGGAACTCACTGGATGCTGGATATGTGCCAGAAAACCTTCTATCCCAGTCTGTTGTCCCAGTTTTCAAAAAGGGAAACAAATCCCTTGCCGTGAATTACCGTCCAATCTCACTCACCTCTCATATCATTAAGGTATTTGAGCGAGTGGTGAGATCGCGAATGACCCACTTCCTTGAGAGTAACAATATGCTGAACTCCAACCAGCATGGATTCCGTAATGGAAGGGATTGCCTGACGCAACTACTGCATCACTTTGATGACATTTTGAGAGCCTTGGGAGAGGGTTCCAACACTGATGTTATCTACCTTGATTTCAGCAAGGCCTTTGACAGGGTTGATCATAACATTCTACTGAGAAAGCTGTCCAATATTGGTGTCACTGGAAAGCTGCTGCAGTGGAT
>OZ024756.1:44006423-44018923 GCA_964016885.1 Eledone cirrhosa
TTATATATAATCTCTTCTGACCATTTTGTTGTTGTTCCTCTCAAACCAGGGAATCAAGTTTATCAACGAGAAAGGACATTTGTACAATATTTTCACTGGAACTTCAGCTGCTGTTCGAGGTAATGTCTATTATTATTATTATTGAATTGGCAGTATCGGTAGAGGGTTGGACGCCATGCTTTGATGCATAGAGTTACGGCTCTTGCTATTCTGAGTTCAAATCCCGCCGAGGTTAACTTTGCCTTTCATCCTTGCGGGGTCGATAAAATAAAGTACCAGTAATGCACTGGGATAATTGCTGGCCTTGTGCCAAAAGTAGAAACAATTATTATTATTATTTAAAAGGTGAGTGAATGTTGCAAGAATGGCTCGTGTGAATGGGTCTACTCTGAGCATGCACCTGTAGTCTGGTTGATTTAGAGAGGAGAGGGGCGCCCTTCTAGGGTGGTTGAGGTGGTGGTGTTGATGATAATTGTGGTGGTGGCGATTGTTGATGGTGGTGGTGGCGATTGTGGTAGTGGTGGTGGTGTTGATGGTGGTGGTGATTGTGGTGGTGGTGTTGGTGATTGTGGTGGTGGTGGTGTTGATGATGGTGATGGTGGTGGTAGTGGTGGTGGCTATTGTGGTAGTGGTGGTGGCTATTGTGGTAGTGGTGGTGGTGGTGGTGGTGGTAGTGGTGTTGATGGTGGTGGTGATTGTGGTGGTGGTGTTGGTGATTGTGGTGGTGGTGGTGGTGGTGGTGTTGATGATGGTGATGGTGGTGGTGTTGATGATGGTGATGGTGGCGATTGTGGTAGTGGTGGTGGTGTTGATGGTGGTGGTGATTGTGGTGGTGGTGATGGTGGTGGTGGCTATTGTGGTAGTGGTGGCTATTGTGGTAGTGGTGGTGGTGGTGATTGTGGTAGTGGTGGTGATGATGGTGGTGGTGTTGATGATGGTGGTGGTGATGATGGTGGTGGTGATTGTGGTGGTGGCGATTGTGGTAGTGGTGGTGGTGGTGGTGGTGATTGTGGTGATGATGATGGTGGTGGTGTTGTTGATGGTGTTGTTGATGGTGGTGGTGATTGTTGTGGTGATAGTGGTGCTGTTGATGATGGTGGTGGTGATGGTGGTAGTGGTGATTGTGGGGTGGTCGTGGTGATTGTGATGATGATAGTCACTTAAAGATATATTCTAAATAATTAAAAAATTGCATTACCATTTAATGAAATAAATTTGAATAATAAATTCTGTTTTACTATTTCTGTCAAGACTTCCTTATTGAAAATTTGTAAATACCTCGTATGAAACAAATTGAAAATTATCAATTCTAAAATGTAAGTCTTGGTGGAATTAAAAACATTATTTTACCATTATAGAGACTGGAAAATTAAATTGGAAAGAATTTATAGAAATTCAAAGATACTTAAAATGAAGAAATTTGGAATTTCCCACAAGGCTGCAGAATTGAAATTTTGTATTTTTATTTTATTTTCATTATTATTATTTTTTTTCTTCCATATGAAAGAAATTGAAAATTATTCCATTTCTAAGTTGGATTTTGATGTAATTAAAGGCTTCTAAATATTGATTAATTATGGAAATCAAAATTGGATAAGAAATTTGAGGAACTCTCACGATGTTTGAAAATATAAAAACTTAACTAAAACAAAACAAGACCTGCTGCCATTAAAAATTGGCTAAATCTACTTATTAAAGAATTTCTTAAAATATCATCTACAAACTTCAAGGGTTTTATATTAAAATATTAGTAGTTGATTAATAATTCAATTTATAAGTTCGTAAAAATCGATCTTATGTGTGACACATTGTTATATTTCATTCTTTTAGAGATTGATAAATAAAGTACCAGTCATGTACTGAGGTCAATTATTTCTGTCTCTTTCTCTGGAGAAAGATAGACTCTACCAGGTTTAACCCTTTTGTTACTAACCTGGCCAAAACTGGTTCTCTGATTCTATCAAATAAAACCATCCATTTTAAAGATTTCCAATTTAAATTAAAATCTTCCAACATAATTTAATTTAAGAACCTTACATTAAGTTACTATCTTAGTAATAAAATAATAAATAATTTTAGTGAATCCCTCAAAATTGTTCCAAAGACTTGGATTGGCCAAGTCAACAGTTAGTTTTCTCCCTTGCTTTCTTTTCATCCTGTGACGACCCTTAAAGAGAGTTTTGGTTATGAAATTGTGAGAACAGTCCCAGTTGACTAATTCAGACAACTAGGCTCTTTATATGTATTTGTGTACACTTTAATCAAATAGTTCTCTTCCATTTCACACATTAACCTTTGTTCACACAAACACACACACACACGTGTATATATATATATGTGTATATATATACATGCATACATATATATATATATACATGCATACATATATATACACACACACACACACACACATATATACATATATACATATGTATACACACATGTATATATATATGTATGTATTGGAGGGACACTAAATTATGGCTAATGAATCTTTGGCCTTTAACATATGGCTCCAAGTAAAATGTCAGCTGAGATCCACTTTATCTTCCCCCAATTAATATAAATAGTAAATACGAAGCTTAATAATTAGTTTACCATATATATATATGTCTCTGTGTGTGTATGTATTGATATATATGGCTAATATATATCAATAACATACACTTGATATATATATATATATATATATACAACCTTAGGTTTCAGGGTCCAGTTATGGTTGCCACTGTAGAGTGGATAAGAAGTTCTAAAGCTGGAGACCAAAACCTAAGGTCGTGTATACATGTTAAGTGTATGAACTTTAATATAAACTCTCTTCCACTAAATTGAGCACTTTTTTCCTTTGATTTTTATCTAGGGATATCCTGTTTATGTGTGTGTGTGTGTGTATGTATATATATATATATATATATATATATATATATATATATATATATATATATATGTGTGTGTGTGTGTATGTATGTATATCATCATCACCATTTAACTCCATTTTTCCATGCTGATGATATATATATATATACACACTGTAGTACAAATTTGCTATAAATATCCAAGGGTTTAGAGAACTATTTTTAATTATATGACAGGCTGAATGAGTTGGGGTGAATAAAACAAGAAAACTTAAGTGCCTGTACATGTAACTTTTGTAACTAATTTATATATATATCATAATCATCATTTTACGTCCGCTTTTCCCTGCTTGCAAGGGTGGGACGGGTCCTATTCAGCACAGCATCTCTCCACTTGTCACGGTCCTTCGTCATCTCCCCCATGAGTTTCAGCAATCTGAGGTCTGCTCTTACCACCTCCGCCCATGTTTTTCGTGGTCAACCTCTACTGTGTCTTCCCTCCACTGGGACTTCCTGGCACTTCTTCACCCATTGGTCATCCTCCATGCACATCACATGTCCATACCATCTCAGTCTTCTCTCCTGCACACCACAACTTATCCATCTTATACCCAGTTTCTTTCTCAACTCGTCCATGCTTGGTCGTTCACGCACATTGACATTGCACATCCAACGGAGCATACTTGCTTCATTTCTCTCCAGCCATCGCATATCTTCTGCAGTTGCTGCCCATGTCTCACTACCACGCAGTATCGCGCATCTCACACAGGCATCATATAACCGTCCTTTCGTATACAGGGAGAAACCCTTCTTTGTCAACAGAGGGAGCAGTTCTCTAAACTTCTTCCAACCCGTCCTTATTCTAGATACTATGGCCTCGGAACACTCCACTCTCATGCTAATCTGATCACCTAGGTACCGGAAGCTATCAACCACTTCTATAGAACCCACCTGCATTGGAAAAATGTGTCTATCACTGCGATTAATACTACCAACTTTCCCTGTACATCTACTGCATACATAGTTTTCCCTACCTCTTAGTTTGCCTGCTCTCCCACTACATCTCTTGTGTACTCAAGATCTGCATTGCGTACATTTGTTATGGCTTGGAGGACTATAATGAACAAGAGTGGGCTGAGGACCGAACCCTGATATACACCTACTTGTATCTGGAATTCCTCACTAAACTCCATACCTACTCTCACTTTACTGACAGCACCCCTGTATATAGCTTGCACTGCCCTCACAAGCCATTCCTCTACACCTAGTTTCCTTAGGGACCACCAGATGACAGAATGGGGTACCCTATCAAAGGCCTTCTCTAGGTCAACAAAAGCTAAGTATAGTGGCTTATTCTTCTCTAAGAACTTCTCTTGTAGTGCCTCACTAAGAAGAGAGCATCTGTTGTACTTTTCCGAGGCACAAAACCAAACTGCATCTCATCTAAATTGACCCTTTCTCTAATCAGTTGCGCTAATATTCTCTCTGCCACTTTCATAACCTGATCCATCAGCTTTATGCCCCTATAATTGCTCCTCTCTAGAGCATCCCCTTTACCTTTGTAGCAATTTATGAGAATACTGCTGCACCAGTCTTTGGGTATGACACCACCATATATAACTTTATTGATATATAACTTGATGCGTGCAACCAGTTTAATGCCTACTTCACCTGATACTTTCAGCATCTCAGCAACTATCCCCGATGATCCAGCACTCTTACCATTCTTCATTTCTTTACCCTATATTCGTCAATCTCAATAGCTGGTCCCTCTGTTGGGTCTACTGGGGGTAATTTCTCTCTGTCCCATTCATTCTCCACATTCATCAGTCTCTCATAAGGACATTTCTAGGCCTCCTTGATCATTCATGACACTAAGTATTCCGGACCCATTTATCTCCAACAACATTCTGATTTGCACTGACACACTGCTTTGCAATGCGGAACACTGCATGTCTCTGATCTTCCCATCGCAGACATTGGCAAAACTCCTACTCTCAGCCTCCCTGCGTGCTAAATACACCTGATGTTTAGCTTCTCTCCTAGCAGCTGTGTATCCTTCCCTACTCCCACCATTTTTCCAAGCCTTCCATGCCAGTCTTTTGTCTTTAATGGCCTTATCTACTGTGCTGTTCCACCACCAGGTCACTCTCTGTCTGGTTGAAGCTCTGCCCCAACCACAAGTTTCTTCAGTAGCCTGCAGTAAGTTGTCACGTAAGAAATTCCAGTTATCATCTATGTCATACAACTCCAAATCGTCTTCTTTTTCATCATACATGTCTTGAAGGGCTTTGCTAAATTTATATTTTAATGAAAGGTCTTTTAGCTTCCAGACCTTTCTTTTCCACACCTTCCTGAATCTCTCATTCTTTCTCTTGCTTACTGAGATGTCACTAACGACTAACCTATGCTGTGGGGTACATTCTTCCACAGGGTATGCCTTAGTATTTGACACCATCTGTCTGTCGCGCTGTCTAACTAGCAGGAAGTCAATCTGGCTTATGTACTCGCCTGATTTGTAGGTTTTTAGGTGGTTGGTAGGCTTCTGGAAGTTAGTGTTGCAAATGGTTAGTGCATTTGCATCACAAAATTCAAGAAGCCTCACTCCTTCATTTCTTGAGCCGTAACCGTGCCCACCATGTACCCCAGTGTATCCATCCTGGAGCTGTCCAATATGTCCATTGAAATCACCTGCTAGCATAACGATGTCTCTGTCCTCTGTCATTGAGGCTGTTTGTAAAAGTTGCTCGTAAAAGCAGTCTTTCTCTTCTTTACCTAGGCCTGCCTGGGGAGCATAGGCAGAGATGATTGTTAGTAGTCTCCTGCCTACAACTAATCTAAGCTTAATTATTCTATCACTAACTCTAACTACTTCTATTGTCCTATTGATCCATCTCTCAGCCACTAATATGCCCACCCCACCTAACCCATCATCATTACCTACCCAGAAAAGCTTATAACTACGATGTTTGCCTGTGATTAGTCTTGCAGAGGTACCTCTCCATCTCACCTCATGCACACAGCACACATCCACATGCCTTCTCTCCAGCATCTCCACTATCTCACCAGATCTACCTGTTAGAGTGCCAACTCTGAGATGCGACATCCCGTTCTTTTTCCTGTTGTGCGATTGCTTGATGACGGTCGGGAGGTTCTCGCACATGGCCGCACCAGCCACCCCACTACTGTGCACAGCCCTAACATGGTTAGTGTTATTGCTGTTTACGCAGTTGTTGCAAATTTCAATCATTGGGTTCATAGTGTTTGGCAGTAGTATATATACTGGTTGGATGCCCTTCCTTACACCATCACCACTTTATAGCATGGACTAGGTGCTTTTATTCGTGCCACCAGCACTAGAGAGGTTGTCTTATTGGACTCAGGGCCCTCTTTACCCCTCCATTTTACAGCATGGACTGAGTGCTTTTATTCGTACCACCAGCACTAGGGAAGTTGTCTTACTGGACTTATGGGACTTCTCTACCCCGTACCAATTTATTCAGAGTGGTAGCTCTCCTACACTACGGCTTACAGAGCCTCCATCCACCCCTTGTCTCTTCGATAATATATTCACAAGAGAGCGGTTATCGTACAGCGTCGGGCATATATACCAAACGTGGTGGAAGTGGGGTGGGTGGGTGGGAAATGAGAAGGAAATATGGCTATACGCACAAATTTAAATATTAACATTCACATCACATACACATATATATATACATACATATATACATGTCACATACCTACATATACAGTATATATAAATATGTACAAATCTCATGCGAACCGAAAATTCTTGGAGATAATGATAATAAACTTATCTCAACGGATTCTCCAAATTATATATATAGAGAGAGAGAGAGAGAGAGAGAGAGAGAGGTATTCAAAAGTCTAAAGTTCTCAGTGTTTTATTTGCAGGTATTGCTGTGGATTGGGTGACCAATTTGATTTACTGGACAGATTCATTGTATCAGGACATTATGGTGGCATCATTTGAGACATTCCACTCCCGTGTACATGTACTCATTGACCTGACTTTAGACGCTACCCCTGCAGGAATAGCTGTACACCCAGCAGAAGGGTAGGTATATTATTATAACCTCATTTAACCAATATATATATATATACATGTACGAGTCCTCATAGACCTAACTTTAGATGCTACTCCACCTGGGGTTGCCCTGCCCCTCAACAGTAGGTACATTGTTATATTCCTTTGTGCCTCAGTTAGAAATTGTTGTTTATCCTTTGTTAGATTTAAGACTTTATTTTGTTTTTCTCTGCAACAGATTCCTCTTCTGGTCAGATATTGGTAAACGTCCTAAACTAGAACGCAGCACCTTGAGTGGCCAATACAAGTCAACCTTAATCTCTCGTGGACTTCATACACCGGTTGCCTTGTCAGTGGATCATTTTGAAAATCGGTAAAATATCCATAGTTTTCTATTTATTCAGTGAGACAGGTGAATGTGAGGACTGATGTTTAATGTGACCATCTCTACAGAATTGATTTATTATTTCACTGGACACAGATAACGAGATGACATCATTAATTATTTATTTTACAGGTGGAGACAGTTTCACATCTCTCTATCACCACACACACACTCTCTCTCTTTTTCTTTCTCACACTTTATTTATATATGTGTGAGTGTGTGTATATATATATGGAATATACCCCTATATTTCAGGGTATATATACAGGTACATACCACTATATTTCAGGATATATATACAGGTATATATCACTATATTTCAGGTTATATATGCTGGATGCTGGGATACATAAACTCATGTCTTGTGACCTTTCTGGAGACAACATTCAGATGCTTCATGAATTTGACACCAAGAAGAAATTCTTTGGTTTAGACATCTACAGGGTAAGTTTACAACTTAACCGAAGTTCTCTTCTAGAATAGTACCCTTCTGTCTATGTTGCTATTGTTGAGTAACAACCTCACAATATCTTAACTATGGCATTGTAAGTAATAGTAATATCTTAACTATGACATTGTAATAGTAATATCTTAACTAGAACATCATAACTATGACATTGTAATAGCAATATCTTAACTAGGACATCATAACTATGACATTGTAATAGTAATATCTTAACTAGGACATCTTAGCAGTATTTCCTGTGATGTTGCATCATTCTCAGTTTTGTTTTTGTTTTCTTTCAAAGGATTTTGCATTTGTCAGTGAACAGAAAGATTTTTCCCTTTATGCAGTTTCTCTGAAGTCTGGCAAGATTGTGTTTAACTCCTCCCTAGAGAATCAGCCCCAGGGGGTCTTAACATGTGGGCCCTGGAAACAGACTTCTAAGAGAAGTATATACATTTTTTTTTCTTTCTAATTTCTTCACCACCAACAACACTAAAATACCCACCCACTTCATCTATCTATCTAATTATGTATACTATATCAATCTATCTATATATCAGTCTGTCTGTCTAACTATCAACCTACCTATCTATCAGATTACTGTACCAGCCATGGGAAGAGCTGGTGTCCCGGTGAAGGTCTTTGTGTTTCAAAGAAGGGATACAAGCCAGAATGTACGTGTATTGGAATAGATTTACAGAAATCAAGGCCCAGAAAACATTGTAAGTAGAGGTTTTATTTTTTGTTTTGTTATATAAATATTTGTAATATATTTTGGAAGACTGTGTGGTGGTAGTAAATCAACCCCAGTATGTTACTGGTACTTTATTTTATCGATCCCGTAAGGATGAAAGGCAAAGCTAACCTCAGCAGAATTTGAACTCAGAACATAAAAGGACATAACTATGCTGCAAAGAATGTTGTCGGATGTTATCTACCGATTCTTTCAATCCCTTGTCAGAATAACAACAATGACAGTTTCTATTCTGTTACAGGTCAGCAATCGCCATCAATTCTGTTACTTGGTAAAAAAAGTGGTCTTCATTATGTGGAGCAGAACTTTGCTGATGCAAAGGGTCTGTCTTCAAAGCTGCTCCTTCAAGGACCCTATGATATTCAAGCCCTTACAGTTGATGCCAAACATGGAATTGTATATTTCACAGACTCCAAAGAAAAGGTGAGTCTTGTGGAGGAGGAGGTAAAGCAATAGTTAATATTCCAACTCATCAGTAAGCCTGAATATCATTTATCTTTCATTATGACTCAAATCTGAAACTTCTAATCTCTACTAACATAACACATAAAATATCATCAATTAATTCAGGTTTACTTCTTCCTCACAATGTTGCTATTTTATAGGTTTTCAACCAAACCTCACAACGTTGCTATTTTATAGGTTATTTACCAAACCTCACAACGTTGCTATTTTATAGGTTATTTACCAAACCTCACAACGTTGCTATTTTATAGGTTATTTACCGAACATCAATCTATCAACAGACGGAAGCTAAAGCAATTATTTTAGCTGTGAAAACTGTTCAAGGTGAGCTCAGCTGAACTCTATACTTTAGATAAACTAATTTTTTTTTCATCAAATTTTACAGTATGACCAGCTATCCCTCACTTCCATTAAAGCCACCCCTCTCCCACCAATGGGCTAGTAACAGGCAGCATACACCCTGCTCTCATCCCCTACCAGCACCACCACCATCACTGCTGCTTCTCCCTATCTCTGTCCTCCCAGCCTGACCAAGGATACAAGTACCCTAATATTGAAATATGGTTGTGTTGGTATCAATAGTAAAAAAAACACCCAGTCCATTCTGGAAAGTAGTAGTGCTGGTGCCGCAATAAAATGCACACAGTGGTGGTGGTGGTGGTGGTAATTTTAATGTTGTTATTGATGTTATTGTAACTGTTTTGTTTCTTATTGAAACTTTGATTAACTAAGTATATGATGATGATGATGATGATTTCTTGTGTTGCTTGTTTCAAGGTTTAGCTTTTGATTGGATCACAAGGAACCTCTATTGGACCGACTCTGGGATGGAATGCATCATGGTGGCTCGTTACAATGGCTTTAATGTTGCACGACTGTTGCACCTTCCCCACAGTTCCCTGAGAGCTATTGCTGTCCATCCAGCTAAGAGGTAGGTCTTCTGATCATTGAAGCTCCTCTACATGGGTACTCACACTATACTGACACACACACACACAAATACATATACACGTGCTAACACACAAATACACAGAAATACTAACATACACACACACACACACTCAAGTAATGAAGTTGATCAACTTTCACTTCACCCACAAATATTGCTGACCTTGAGCCAAAATTAAAACCTATTATTATTATTGTTGTTAGTTATTTTGTTGTTCATCTTCTCTTCTAAGATTTCTCTACTGGAGTGATGTCGGTGCTGCTAATGCTGGCATCGAACGAATTGGTCTTGATGGGGAAAGTGGTCGGAAAATAATAGCCAAGGATTCTTATGCGGTCAGTTTAGCCATTGATTTCCAGTTGAACAAGTAAGACCATGTTAAGTACTGTCAACATATATTGTGTCATCTTAGTAATGTATCCCAGCATGCCACAAGTCATGTGTCGTCTCAGTAATGTATCCCAGCATGCCACAAGTCATGTGTCGTCTCAGTAATGTATCCCAGAATGCCACAAGTCATGTGTCGTCTCAGTAATGTATCCCAGCATGTCACAAGTCATGTGTCGTCTCAGTAATGTATCCCAGCATACCACAAGTCATGTGCCGTCTTAGTTATATATCCCAGATGTTTTGTAATACATGTAATCTTTTTGGGTGGATGGGGGCAATATTATTATTATTACTTTGTAAGAAATCAATGTCAGAACTTTTGAAAGAAATTCTCCTTTTGTCTTTCATAACCTTTGAAATATTCCACTCTTCTATTTGAAATATATTTCAGACTGATCTGGTTGGACCATATGTATGGAATGGTTTACATGAGCAACCTGAATGGTAGAGAGAAACACAAACTATACCAGCACGAGGCTTATGGATCCCAGCTTCTTGCCATCACTGTTCTAAAGGTAAGAAGATAAACATCCCAATAAATAGCTGTAAAGTCTGCATTGGGAACATGGTAGAGTGGTGTATTGGTAGAACTGGTAGAGTGTCCTACTCGTGTTGATAAATTAGGCACCAGTACTGGTTTAGATATAATTGATTTTTCCTTTTATCCTAAATTTCTAACTTTGTACTTATACTAGAAACAATTATTAGTTATGTTACTAATCCAATCCTCAGTTTAGTAACTGTATGATTATTTGTCATATTTAATTCTCAAAAGTCTTTCGTCACACATATTGTGACCTTCTCAATGAATATCCTTGCTCCTCTGAGTCTCCTCTTCATTTTGACTAAATTTTATTCACTCTTTACTTCATCTGGTTCAACACAATTTCACAATTTACCTATTATATATTGCAGAATTATATTGTTTACTCTGATTGGTACCATGAGAACACTGGTCTCTATACCATCAACAAATATACAGGAAGGTTGGTAGGGGTGCTGAAGGAACGTGACCCCAGTCTGGCCTTGGCCTTTCTTCACTCAAACAGTCAAATGAAAAGTTCAAGTAAGCCTTCAAATGTTTGTTTTTTTATTTTTTATTTTTATCCTGTTATTTTCTTGTCATTAGACAACAGCCTAGCTGGAGCCCTGCCTTAGTCTAGTCCACATATTGACCCCAGTACTTATTTTATTTATCTCTTTTTGTCAAACTGCTAAGTTACGGGGCATAAATACAAGCACAAACGTAAACAGGCACACACACAAACATTTGCAAGATATTAAAAATGTATCTATAACATTATCTGTACAAGTCTGCTCTGTTTGTCATATCGTCACGGCAAATTTACATTGAGTGGTTATGGTACAGTGAGTCAATATTTTGTATATCAATATAAATTCATTTGTGTATGTGTGTGTCTAAATCAGTATGTGTATGTGTGTCTAAGTCTGTATCTGTGTGTCAGTATATCATGTGGACAGGTGAGTGCCTACCATGGTCATTGTCCAATATATATACACAGTTATACACAGAATATCTCAAAGTCTGTAGATATGGTAATTGTGACATCACAGTAGAAGACATTTCTAAATATCATCCAAGATTTCTCAATATTCCAGACCCTTGTGTCAAGAATAATGGAGGCTGCTACCATATCTGTCTTCCCAAGAAGAATGGTCATCGCTGTCTCTGTGCCATTGGGTACCACCTCAATGAAAATGGACAATGTACAGTAAGTAAGTAGCTTCTTTCACCTCATCCTATCAGATTGTTCTATTTATATATATATAAATATCCCGGGCTGAAGATCCGCGAAGGTGAAACAATTGTTCTCGGTATGGTGAACTAACTGTTGTGTAACCACTTCTACCTAACTCGTCTAATGGACTGAGTGCTCTACCACTACGGATATTACCTTCCAGTGTTCCACCACTATATATATATACATATATATATATATATATATATATATATGTAAATGTGCCTGGAATGATGTTGGTGTACTTAGTGTCACGAATGATCAGAAAAAGGGGGCCTGGAAATGTCATTATGAGAGACTGATGAATGTGGAGAAAGAGAAACTACC
Source organism: Eledone cirrhosa (assembly GCA_964016885.1). Classification (NCBI taxonomy): domain Eukaryota; kingdom Metazoa; phylum Mollusca; class Cephalopoda; order Octopoda; family Eledonidae; genus Eledone; species Eledone cirrhosa. The sequence continues at coordinate 44,018,805 of OZ024756.1, forward strand.
CTCAGTAGATCCGACAGACGGACCAGCTATTGAGATTGACGAATATAGGGTCCAAGATGCAATTAAGGAAATGAAAAATGGTAAGGCTGCTGGACCTTTGGGGATAGTTGCTGAGATGC
>OZ024756.1:44033923-44096423 GCA_964016885.1 Eledone cirrhosa
TAAGGTTTTACCATTTTCCTTTGACAGCCTTTGGTGAAATAGTCATAGAACCAACCACACGTCTTTTGTACTTCATCGACAACAAATCTGGCAATATTGGAGTACTTTCTATGGATACTAAACATTATCGGATCCTCATCCAAACTGGATTAAACCACACGTTTGGTCTGGCTATAGACCTTTTCTCTGGGTAAGTTGGTCTTATTATAGATCCCTTTTCTGGATAAATTAGACTGCTGGTCTGACTATAGACCAGTTCTGTGACTAAGTTACACTGCTGGTTAGACTATAGACCAGTTCTGTGACTAAGTTACACTGCTGGTTAGACTATAGACCAGTTCTATGACTAAGTTACACTGCTGGTTAGACTATAGACCAGTTCTATGACTAAGTTACACTGCTGGTCTGACTATAGACCAGTTCTGTGATTAAATTCTGGTCACATTTGTTTAGTTGCATTATTTTAATGTTTGAAGTCTTTTTGGCTTTTACATTTTGTGATGTCAGTTTGAAATCTGTGTGCAGCAAGTAAAGTTGACCACTTGCGTATTATATCCACATTCCAGGGCCATCTACACGACATCAATAAAGAAAAACTCAGCCTCACTCTGGAGTTTCCATCCTGTTCACAGAAACATAAAACACATCGCAACAGATTTAAATGACCCTCGTGGGATTGTGTGGTGGATCAACAGTGAGTATTTCATCCTGTTGGGGGGGGGGGGGGGGGGTAGTGGTGGTGGCGGCCAGGGGGGCAGTAATTGGGTAGTGGGGTGATAGTGGTGGTGAGGGGGATCAACAATGAGTATTGCATCAGAGTTTAACCAACTTAATAAATGTGGTGGTGGTGGTGTGGTGATGATGGTATGATAATGATACATTCTTTCAGTCATTACCCAAGATTCCTGACCATAGTTAAAGGTTTGCATGAAAAGGTTTAACATTGTTTAACCCTTTGGCATTCAAACTGGCCGTATCCAGCCAGAAATGTCTCACCTTTTTCTGTTTAAACCGGCTGCTTATACTGATGTTATGGTATTGTTCTCAAAATAATTAATATCAAATGTGACATAAAGTGTTTACTACAAAAATACAATAGTATATATAGAGTAATGTGAATGCTAAAGGGTTAACATGGCTGTTATTCTGTCAGTTTTTCAGTATATTTTTCTCTTACAGAGATTTACATTGCTGTGGCTGGAAGTATTGAAACAGTGAACACTGATGATCTTTCTAATGGACTTCAACAACTGGTGGTCACTGATGTCGATCCTTATGATATAGCGGCTGACTTCATGTATCTCTACTGGACAGACAAACGATCTGGGGCAGTAAAGAGGTCAGTATTTTAACATATGTATGTACACACTCATATATAGTGTCTGTGTGTATGTAGAGAGAGATTGGGGTAGAGAGAGAGAGAGGGACAGAGAGAGAGATTGAGGGGAGAGAGAGAATATTAAATACATCAAATATTCCAGCTTGTACTATTTATACATGTAGGTTAGCTTCATATTAAAATAATATATATAGAAATACACACCTGTATAAACACAAACATACATATATAAACCTGTATGTACACAAACACATACATACAAATTATATATATATACACACACACAACCAATCGGAATTGAGGAATGAAAGCAAGATGACTGCGAGTTAAGAGATGTTATTTAAAACTGATATGTTGTTGTTTTTTTGTCAGGATAACAAGGTTGAAAGGAATTGATACAAACATTCTGCTGGAAAAAGACTTCTTTATTCAACCTGTTGGACTTACTATTTTTAAGAAGGAAAATCAAGGTAACATGTGAGTGTGTGAGTGAAGAGTGGGAGGGGGAACAGAGAGGGACGAGTGGGAGGGGGAAACAGAGGGGTGAGTGGGAGGGGGAACAGAGGGGTGAGTGGGAGGGGGAAACAGAGGGGTGAGTGGGGGGGGACAGAGAGGGACGAGTGGGAGGGGGGAAACAGAGAGGGACGAGTGGGAGGGGGGAAACAGAGAGGGACGAGTGGGAGGGGGGAAACAGAGTGGGACGAGTGGGAGGGGGGAAACAGAGTGGGACGAGTGGGAGGGGGGAAACAGAGTGGGACCAGTGGGAGGGGGGAAACAGTGGGACGAGTGGGAAGGGTTGTTTCTTTTTTTTTATATCTCATTTCCTCTCTTTCTCTGGAAGAAATTGGCTGTGTCCAAACCTGGAGAGAAGATGTGCTCTATCAGGCTATAAAATGCCCAAGAAGCACTGTATGTCACTACAACACCTCTACGACTCCACCAGGAGTTACAGGTATACACACACATGAATGTATAGATCTTCATTTAGCTACCTACATGTGGTCCAATTTAACAAGTTCCACCCCACTCAGAAAATGAATGAGGTCTGGGGTCTTGTCAATCGAGTAAAAAAAATAAATAAAAAAAATAAATAAAAAAAATAAATAAATAAAAAAAAAAAAAAAAAAAAAAAAAAAAAAGTTGCTATCATAAGCTCTTTGTAAAGTTCTGCTCCACTTTGGTCTTGAGATATATGCAACCTTTGTCTACCTCAATTCCCTGGACATGACACACTCACAGATTCCTTGCCAGAGTTTTCCATGTATGAAGAAGGCAAAATATTTTTCAAACAGGCTCCCTCTCCCTCAGGAGCTATCCTAAGGTTTTTTGGGGGTTTTTATATTTATGTTAATATATTCATCATTCTTTCTCCACACAGAAACTGTGTACGAAGACTTTGCTGGGTTCACTCCAACTGAGTTGGAAGTGAAGAAATGGTCAAAGCCATTCTTTGCAAAAGGTAAGTGTTATATATATATTGAGAGAGATCAATCTCTCTATCTCTCTCTATTTTTCCATCTGTCACTGTGTTATATGTATACATATTAATTATATCATTATTCTACATAGCAATATCATATGTATATATATTAATTATATCATTACTCTACATAGCAATATCATATGTATATATATTAATTATATCATTACTCTACATAACGATATATGTATATATATTAATTATATCATTATTCTACATAACGATATCATATGTATATATATTAATTATATCATTACTCTACATAATGATATATGTATATATATTAATTATATCATTATTCTACATAACGATATCATATGTATATATATTAATTATATCATTACTCTACATAACGATATATGTATATATATTAATTATATCATTATTCTACATAACGATATCATATGTATATATATTAATTATATCATTACTCTACATAATGATATATGTATATATATTAATTATATCATTATTCTACATAACGATATCATATGTATATATATTAATTATATCATTACTCTACATAACGATATATGTATATATATTAATTATATCATTATTCTACATAACGATATCATATGTATATATATTAATTATATCATTACTCTACATAACGATATATGTATATATATTAATTATATCATTATTCTACATAACGATATCATATGTATATATATTAATTATATCATTACTCTACATAACGATATATGTATATATATTAATTATATCATTATTCTACATAACGATATCATATGTATATATATTAATTATATCATTACTCTACATAACGATATATGTATATATATTAATTATATCATTATTCTACATAACGATATATGTATATATATTAATTATATCATTATTCTACATAGCGATATTGTGTCCTTCGTTATTACCAGTCCCTTATATCTACATGGTAGGGGTCGTTAAATAGTTCTACAATGGTGTACCCCTAATTTCACTACATTCTGATTTGTCTACACTTGTACGTAGGGGTCGTTAAATAGTTCTACAAGGGTGTACCCCTAATTTCACTACATTCTGATTTTTCTACACTTGTACAGGTTTAGGATTCTGTAAAACACCACACATTCACTGGGGTCGTTTAATTAACATGGATTCTGACAGATGGGTTCCCAGTGGTAAAGTGGTAGCAGCTCAGTGTTTCTCAGGTTACATGCTCTCTATTGCTGCTGCTATGGTTTGTCTCCATGGAAACTGGACCCATGTTCCCCGATGTATCCCAGGTAAGATCTTCAGTTCCATATCTACTTCACCATTTTAGGGACCATCTAGAAATTGTATTGTATTTCTCTGTCCAACGGGAATTTGGTTCCTATTTCTAGCAAGTCAAGCCACCACAAAGACTGGGGTAATTTTAGTCCCCCACAACAATTTCTAGACAATTCAAAGACTCAATAATATTCCTCTTTCTTTAGATCCTCAGTTGCCCCTCTATGGAAACACTGCAAAAGGATACATCAAGTTCACATCCAGTAGACTCTTCATAGTGCCGATAACTTTAAATTACATCAATGTGATCTGTATTGGTGCTGGTGGAGGTGGCTATGATGGTAAGAGTGACTATGGGAAAGCTGGAGATGGATGGCCGTCTAAATTCAAAGGACTGGTAGCTGAGGGAGGAAAAGGTGGAAGCAAAACAGAAGGTAAGTTCAAGACATTCTAAACCTCATTTAGAAGTCCAATGTGATATTTGTTCTGCTCTGAGTTACAAACACTCCTTTATAACTCTTCCACATTGTAACTGCTTTAGTTTCAACAGTTGGTCTCAGATCAAGTCAGCTGACAAATACACTAAAATACAAGGAGTCATTATTTGACAGTTTTGAAACTTTGGTTCTGTTGTCTTTTTTTTTCCATTGTAGGTGGCGCTGGTGGACTGGGGACTGTGGCAGATGGAGCTAAAGGAGGATGGAGTCGCAGCAAATGCACAGCAGGTGGTGCCGCCGGTGGTTCTGTTGAATGGCTCAAGGATTCTAGGTTGTACCCTTTCTGTGGAGCAGGTGGGGTCTCGGAGTGTCCAATTGGACCAAGACCCTACTCACCGAAACCCGGTCCCGGGGGTACATACAACAACGGCACAGCAGCAGGTTTGTATGGCGGAGGTGGAGCAGCTGTGTTTAAAATGGGGTCTGGAGGAGGAGGTGGTTTCTCCAGAGGTTCCATTCGAATTAATGCTTGGGACATGATCCCCGTCACTATAGGTAAACCTGGTGATGCATCATACGGACAGCCTGGTGGTGGCGTAGTTGTGGTGTCTTGGGGGTGGCCATCATTTCAATAGCTCTGACCAGAGTTATATTTCAAAGAATCTCTAACAAGTTTCATTGTTTTCTCGTCAACATCCACCATTTTACATGTTCATTATTAACGTTGTTTTTAATTTTCTAGTCATTTTATTGGATAAATAAAAATATACAAATATATAAAAATAAAACAAAATGAAGTAAGAGTGACCATTGCTTGACATGTCTCACTAAGATGTAAAGACAAATCTAAGGAAGGTTGACATGAAGTGGCAGAAAGATATTGAGAGAGTGACAAATATATACACATGTGCACATGCACAAATGTGTGCATGCATATACATATATATATATATACACACACACAGACACACACATGTATACATATATACTCACACACAAATATGTATACATATATACTCACACATACAAACTCAAGGTATCACAACATACATATTATGTAGGATATTTGTGCTTCTCAGTAGAAAGACTCAATGGATATTTCTCAGGAGGATTCAAATTTATATATATATGTGTGTATATATATAAATATATATAAAGTTATGTTAGTGCCGCGCCATCCAGGCCGAAACAAATGAGATCGTGTAGGTGTCACGACAAAAAAACACACAGTCCACGCTGTAATGTGGCCGTGTAGGCAACACGGTAAAAACCTCCCAGACCCACACTGTAAATGTGGTTGGTGTTAGGAAGGGCATCCAACTGTAGAAAACCTGCCAGACAGTCCTATGCGAGCAAGACAATCACTCTTGCCTCAAGTGGGACTACCCCCGTCCAAACCCATGCAAGCGTGGAACACGGACGTTAAACGTTGATGATGATGATGATGATGATGATAAAGAGAGAGAGAGAGAGAGACAGACAGAGCCATATATCTCTTGACAAAAACACAGTATTTTGTACACACACAAAAAGCACAATATTTAGAAAAAATAAGTACTTAAAATGGAAAAAGTCCTTATTTCCTACATATATATCAGATGTCAAAACTGCAAGAGCTCAACCGTTGGGCTAAGTCACAGGCACAGTAATATCTGAAATATTGAGTACTATGGAGAAGTAAGAGTTCAATATGACAGAATCAACTAAGATCTGAAACTTGATATTGTCGGAGTTGAGCCACAGCTACTCTCCAACGTTCCATCCACTGGTCAAATGTTAAACCATTTACTTTAACCCAGGGCACAGCATATTGAGCAGGTTGCGTTTCCCTGGGGAAAACAAAACAAAAAAAATAAATAAATATATACATATAACCACACATACACAAATATCTCAAATAAAGCTCAGAATTGATTAGAGGGAAGGGCACCTTAAAATAAAGGAACTCTATACGTGTATTATCCTAGAATTAAAATTCATTGTTAAGTGATCTAAATACATGACGCAATATATATATATATATACACACACACGTGTCTGCTGGATTTTCCCAGACATGATATCTATATTTTTGTTAGTAATATAAATATGCTCCTAAATATTATTTTAGTAGAACTTCATAATGTTCAAAGGTTTTAGCTGCTATTTCTAGCTGTCGACAAACCTATTCACGTCACCTGGACATCGATAAGACACTGGTTTATTCCCAACTCCGTTTTGACAGTCCCTGATTTGTCTCAGTTGTGTTCAATTTCCCTCCTTCACAGATGATCCACAATTGACTAACTTCATGGATTGGCAGTATCGGTACAGAGTCGGACGCCATACTTTCTAGCATAGAGTTACGGCCCTTGCCATTCTGAGTTCAAATCCCGCCGAGGTTAACTTTGCCTTTCATCCTTAAGGGGTCGATAAAATAAAGTACCAGTAATGTACTGGGTAATTGCTGGCCTTGTGCCAACAATAGGAGAAACAATTATTTAATGGTGAAATACAGCATCAGCCGCAATGCTTTGCAGCATAGAACTGTGGCCCTTTACATTCTGATTTCAAATGACGCCGAGGTTAGCTTTGCCTTTCATCTTTACGGGGTCGATAAAATAAAGTACCAGTAATGCACTGGGGTAATTGCTGGCCTTGTGCCAACAATAGGAGAAACAATTATTTAATGGTGAAATACAGCATCAGCCGCAATGCTTTGCAGCATAGAACTGTGGCCCTTTACATTCTGATTTCAAATGACGCCGAGGTTAGCTTTGCCTTTCATCTTTACGGGGTCGATAAAATAAAGTACCAGTAATGCACTGGAGTAATTGCTGGTCTTGTGTCAAAAGTAGAAACAATTATTTAATGGTGAAATATATTTCTGAATAACGAAATGTGTCGAGGGAGATAATTAATAAAAATTCTCCGATAGTGATCTCCCCTTACTGCAGTAATTCGTAAAAGTTCTTACATTCTTTACAAGTTATCTCCCGTTAATTTTTGATATATTTATATATCTAAACTATAATAAAGTAAGAAGCGCGGGACTGCGTACGGTTTATAAGTTTAAATCCCATTAGTAAAATAAGTTGGATTACTTTGAATAAATAATGAATTGGCTGTTCATTAAATTTATTTTATTATTTATTTAAAGATTCACTTCTTTAAAACTTTCAAATGTCAACACTTCCGGTGGTGATCACTTAAATAAACAATTTTCTGTCACTAATTTTTTCCTAATGCAGTTTATATATAATATCGTCTTTTTTAAATGTATCATGGATTACGTTACTGATTACATGAGACAGTGTAACGCAGTCTTCGTTCAATTTCTGTGTATATTGTCAATTACGATGTTATTTGGTGTATCATATCTACATGTATATATACTTGTATATAATATCAATATACACACTACACATGCTAGCAGAAAACCACCCCAAGGGTGGTTTTCTGCTAGTATTGATAATGTTCTGACTTATTCTTTGGGGTCTTTCTTTGAGCTTCTGCTCAATGGTATGGCGCATATTTGAGATTTCCTCAGACATGACATTTATATTTTTGTTAGTAATATATTATATATATATATATATGGAGGCACATGGCTTAGTGGTTAGAGCATTGGCCTTGCAATCGAAAGGTTGTGAATTCAAATCTCAGACCGGGTGATGTGTTGTTTCCTTGAGCAAGACACTTTATTTCACATTGCTCCAGTTTACTCAGCTGTAGAAATGAGATGATAGGGACTGGGGTCCCTATCATTCCACTGCAAAGTGGTCGTGTAGGTGCCATGGCAAAAAAGCACCCAGCACTCACTGCAAATGAGGTTGGTGTTAGGAAGGGCATCCAGCTGTAGAAATCAAGCTAGAATCAGTTCCCGTCCCACCCTTGCAAGCAGGGAAAAGCAGACGTAAAATGAAATGATGATGATGATATATATATTCACAAACACACATACATAATGTGTGTAAAAAGTAAAGAGAAATAACAAAGCAAACAACAGTAAAATGAAGAAATATATTAGTTTGACACTTGAAAATAGCATAAGAAATAAAAGATGGAAAGATAGAGTGAGAAAAGGAGCTTTTGTATCTGTGTTTGTCTTGTTTATGCTTGAAGTGTCTTGTTCAAGGATATAATGCATTGCCCTATGAACAATGATAAACAACTGCAACAACAACAACTGCAACAACAACAACCACAACTACTTCAGCAGAAGTGGTAACAAAGGTAAAAAAAGAATCACTTACCATTCTTTGAGTCGGTGTTTCAGCATGGCCAGGGAATCAATACCTCCTAAGACGTTCTTGAGGTCATGTTGTAAATTCTGGTGTAATGTTGTCTGTATTTTATGTTCACTTTTGTTGAGCTTCTCAAAGAGTTCTGAGGCAAAAACAGAAAACACAACGCTGAAATTATTCAACACTGCTGAATGCTGATAGACAGGATAGCTTCATACCAGCCTCACGTACACACACAAGCATACATACACATTCCATCATCATTCAACCCTGCCTAATGTTATGATAGACAGGATAGTTACATACCATCAGCACCCTCACATACACACACACACACACACAGAAGGCACAAGTCTGGGTAAGGTGTGTTTGTGGAAGACCAGCAGTCACCCATGCATACCAGTCTTCCCTCTCCATGCCACTGATGTCCAAAGGAAAGGCAATGACTGATACAGCTCAACACCAGTAACATCTCAACTATATACAGCATATACACACTGTATATACACTATATATGATGTTGTACAAAGGAAAGGCAATGGTTCATACAGCTTGGCACCAGAGACGCCACAACTCATTTCTACAGCTGAGTAAACTGGCGCATTGTAAAAATAAAGTGTTTTGCTCAAGGACAAAATGCATCACCCAGTCTGGGATTAGAGTTCACAACAACATTACGATTGAGAGCTCAACGCTCTAATCACTAAGCCACACATTCACAACACATAGTAAAATAGAGAAAGAGTGAAATACCTGTAAGTTTCTCAATGATCTCCACTTCCATCCCTGAGTCGGACAGTTTCTTGGCAGAATCAATGGCAAACCTTTGGCTAAACCGATTCTTCAGAATATTCAGTTTTAGTTGACAGATATGGGCCAGTATATGCTCTGGAGCCTACACACATAAAAATAAATACAAACGTAAATTCATATTTAAAAAGAGAGTAAATAAGAGACAGGAGACATATTTGATAATACTGCACAACCAGGGCTAAACTGGGGCTGTGTGCTCTTCATAATAAAACCTATGTACATTCAATATATTATTTTGTTGTTAAAAACAAAGGGAAGGGATAGTCAATGGTATGATATTGGTATGTAGTTTGTCAAATGACATCTTACTCTACCAACCCAGTTTTTTGGTTGACTGTATGTAGACAGCCCAGGTGTGTAGACAGCCAGATGTGTAGACAGCCAGATGTGTAGACAGCCAGATGTGTAGGCAGCCTTCCTTCCTAAGAACTCCTGAGTATCTCTACACAAAAGATATACAGTAATAGTAAGAAACAAGGAACTCACTTGAAACATTGGAAAGTCCATGGCTGTAAGTATTTCTTGTAGACAATTCTTGGAGTTGAGAACAAAATCTGGGTTGAGCTGGTTGATAGACAGGTCTGCCCTGGCAACTCTACTCCTGAAAGACGTGTAAATAAGTATATATATACATATATATATTATATATGGTGGGTAACAAAGTGGATAACCAAGGCTATGCTAATATAGCCATCAAAATTGATAGTATAAGACCAAGTTACTCCTGTTTAACTTAACCATCAACATCAACAATGTAAGACCAAGACACCCAATCATAACTTAACCATCAACAATGTAAGACCAAGACACCCAATCATAACTTACCCATCAACATCGACTGTCATGAGGTGAGGCAATGAAACATCGAGAAACTTTGTTACTTCATCAGTGATAACATTTTTAAGGTCACCCTCAAAATTCTGAACAGATTCCTTGTGTGGCAGCAGTTTATTTTCTATGAAGTTAACCATCTAAAAAGTAGAAATATATAAAATAAAGACATAGATAAATGATGGTTTCCATCCTCCTCTTCCTTCAATATCTGGCATGGGTTGTACAGGTTGTTACAGGCCACACTAGTGTTTACTGTATATACTTGAATATAAGCCGAGGAATATGTTACCCCCCAAAAAAGCCAATGGTAAAATGGAGGGTAGGTTTATATATGCCATCTAACCATGATTAGCTGCCTCAGTTTATAAATGGAGTTTGGATTTTTGCCCATTTCTCAGACCTAAACAATGTGTTGTCTAGGTGCATCGGCTTATAAACGGGGTTGGGTTTTTTGTTTTTTTTTTTGCTCATTTGTCAGACATAAAATGGGGTGGGGTGGAGGGGCTTATGTTTGGGTATACACAGCAATTGGCGCTATTGATTTCCTAGACAGTTTGAGGGAGAGTGTCTCGCTTATATACATTCCAGTTTTGGCATGGTTTCTATGGCTGGATGACCTTCTTAATGTCAACCACTGTACAACATTTGAACAGAGAGGGGGAGGAGGAGAAAGACTTTTTAAATTAAAATAAATAAATAAAAAAAAAGAAATAGTAGTGATGCTTACTTGCAAATGCTTGTTAACTAGATTGTTCTTAGATGTGTAAAACTCCTGGTGCAGGTCTTGAATGAAATCACTTCTCTTTTGCTGACAAAGTTGAAACAATAAGAACATTTATTTCCAAGAATCAAAATACTAGAATTGTTTAAAGATAACTGAAAATTAACATCTGTTGCTAACCACTTTACTACAGCTGGGTACATTTCCTGTTGCTAACCACTTTAACTACTACAGCTGGGTACATCTCCTGTTGCTAACCACTTTAACTACTACAGCTGGGTTCATCTCTTGTTGCTAACCACTTTAACAACACAGAGATGGAGCTTATGTTCTTGTGTTTGTGCAAGTATGTGTATGTTTAACAAAGCAATTTCGGTAGAAGCAGGGCCACATACTTTTACATTTATCAATGTATGTGAGAAAGAGATATAGAGGAAGAATTGACCCCAGTACTTGACTGGTACTTTTTTTTATCAACCTCGAAAGGATGAAAAGCAAAGTTGACCTCGGCAGGATTTGAACTCAAAGATTACAGAAAGCCAGAATGAATGCCGCAAAGCATTCTACCTGACGTTTCACTGCCTTGGAAATATATAGAAATATATATATAGCGTAAAAAACAGGTGTCAACTGTCTCACCCTCCACCCCCACACACACACAAACTAAAGTTTTTTAAAAATCAACAACTTACAATTAACATTTCAATGTTCTCAATGCATTCATATTTCTTCTCCAGAAGTTTCTTCTCTCCATCTCCCTTCAGCAATTCTTCTTTAAGTTGGCAAATTTCTTTCTCAAGGCAACACGTGGCAGCCTCAAAACTAGCAGTTTGAATTTCTTCGAGCAACAGGTTCCTAAATTGCAACAGTAGAGTGACAGAGAAATATATCAGTACTGGGGTCGATTCTTCTTCTAAATCTCTTTCTCACTCCTTCTCTCTCGCCGTCTTCCCTTTTCTGGAAGAAATCAGCTATATTCAGACTTGAAGAGGGGATAAGCTCCACCAGGTTTTAGATACCCAAGAAATGCTGTATGCCACTTCGGTGCCCCCTATAACTTCTCCAAGATTTATGAGTTCACACACACAGACACATGCAAAGATGCCTTTTGTTATTTAATTTACTTTATGAATCAGTGTACCACCTCCCTCTATCCATCCCTACTTCTAAATTACATACACAAAAATGTTATTTAAATAAAAGTTAAAAAAAGTAAGGTTTTAAGTTTAAGTAAGTGTCAAGATTATTTACTTAGCCAAGGAAAGTTTTTGTGGGTCTTCAAAGATCTCCTCCAGGAGGGTATTGGCCATTTTATGTTTCTCTTCCAGTTCAACTGAAGTTTTCTGGTTTTCTGTCTGCAGATTCTCCGTGTTAATATGGTTCATTATGTGAAATTTTTGTTTCTCCTGAAAGATATTTAAGGATGTTTGGGGTTAAATAAGGACAAAACAAGACAAAATAAGGAAAAAAAAACAATAAAAAAAAAAAAAAACATTTTGTTAAGAAGAATTAATCTTATAATTTTCCATTCCCTGAAGCCTTCACTCCTTTGAATTCAGACTGACATACAGAGACAGATTCTAAAATAAAGATATTTCTGAAGAACTTACAGATATCAGTTGGTAAATATTCCGTTGTAGAATCTGTTGGGAACTTTCACCATTTGATGTCTGATCTTCATATTTTTTCCTGAAATACAACAGAAGTTTTGTCAGAATTGTTTCTACATATGGTACAATTTTGAAGGGAATGGAAAGTTGATTAAATCAACCTCAGTGCGTTACTGGTACTATATTTTATCAACACCACAAGGATGAAAAGAAAGGCAAAGAGAAGGGCTGTTTTGTTTTTAATAAAAATAAAAACCAAGGAAAAAACAATTTAAGCTTACTTAAGTTTTAAAAGTTCTTCTTCAAAATTTATCTCTGTGGTCTTCTGGTTCAAATTGTGACTAGCAACCTCTGTCATATTTATCAAAGTTTCCATAATATTGTCTGCAGAGAACTTTTCCATGGTCAGTGCCACATTTCTCTCCCAGTTCTTCAACTTCTCCATGTTATCTGCTTTCCTATTGAACAAATAAATAAACAGTTTATATTGGTTAAGTGATACAGTCATAGTATGAGGTACAGGATGTTAAGAGTTAATTCATTGCTCAATTCTACACCACCACATCACCCAAGAGTCCTATCATCACATCTGTTGTAAAATCAGTGAAACACTTACAGAGGAGTTTGGTTGTTCTGATCATTATCTGCGAGATCACTGTATATTTTCTCAATATTTTCTCGAACATTTTTCTGAATGGGAGAATAAAATGACAAGGAAAAAATCATTAAATATTTCCAAAAAACCAAAACAGTTACAGTTTATAGGGGGGGGGGGGGGGGGCATTACAAATATAACTGGCTGAGAGTAAGAAGGATAAGAGGGGAGGTATGTGTCATGAAACAAATCATCAACACTACCATTCTCATTAACCATTAATATTCTGCATTTTCTAACTTTCCTCACTCAAAGACATGTTGAAATTCTTCATGTTGCTCAAACATTGCACCTTAATATCCTATAGACCAGTGGTTCCCAATCTTCTTTTTACTCACGGCACATTTTTCAAAAAGTAAAAAATATGCTGCTGCACTTTGCACCATATATTCGAAAATTTATTCAATTCTTGTAAAATCTAAAACACTCACTTGGCAAGCTGTCTCAGTTTTGACAGCCGAGTTCAGGCAAAAGTAGAGTGAAGCCTCCCTGAAAATGAAACAAAGAATGTTGAAAACGTGTTTAGTATTCGTTAAATTTATTCTCTATTTTCTAACTTTCATCATTCAAAGACATTTGAAATTCTTCACATTGCTCAAACTTTCCAAATATTCTTTTAATGTTGCAAAATCACAATACTTATTTCTATGATTAACAAGCTCACGTCATCAGGTCACGACGTAAGACATATGGAGACACACGCACCTAAATATATAATTGTTTCTACTTTAGGCACAAGGCCAGCAATTACCCAGTGCATTACTGGTACTTTATTTTATTGACCCCGTAAGGATGAAAGGCAAAGTCAACCTCGGCGAGATTTGAACTCAGATCGTAAAGGGACGTAACTATGCTGGAAAGCATGGCGTCCGACCCTCTACCGATACTGCCAATCCACACATAAATATATAATGGCTTCTTCACAGCTTCTGTCCACCAAATTTACTCACAAAGCAAGAGTTCGCTCATGTTAAACTTACTAACTTCAATAAAAAAAAAAAGGAACAAACCCAAACACAAACAGAATCAATAAGAGAGGAAACAGGAGACAACTCACTTGTCCGAGGAATCTTCAGGATGAATCAACAGTTTGGAAATTTGTTGACGTAAATAGTTGAAAATGGCCATCTGTTTCTTGGACTGGTCAGAGAATTCAGACAAAAGTACAGTCTTCTTTTTCAAATTGAACAGTTCAGCATTAGCATCAGATAGAGTGGCATCTGAAAAAGTTTAGATTTAATCATAATTTCAACTTTAACCGAGCCATATCCAGCCAGAATTCTCTCGTCTCTTTCTGCTTATACTGATGTTAAGGTATTGTTCTCAAAATAAATAATATCAAAATCTCATAGATTTGATATTGCGTGAGGTAAAGCTTCTATCATGATAATATAATAGTATATATAGAATAATGTAAATGCTAAAAGGTTAAACACAACAAATAATTTTTTGAGAATGTGTTTTAAAGTCAGATGCCCTTTCTGATGCTAAACTCCTACAACACGTACATATTCTAAAGAGCAGGAGAGGCACAACATATTAAGAACCTATTCTTAACAGAAACCACTACATGTTATGACCAGACTAACCAAGAATCAAAAAGGTTAAGCTTGTGTTATTCCCATATCCTCTCACCTGACATATAGATTTCCTTCTGAGATTGCTTCCCATCAGTCTCCAAATGTTTTATTTCTTCTTTCAGTTTTTCAATCTTCTTTCTCTTCTTCTCGTTCTCTTCATCAATGGCAACAAGCTGCTCTTTCTCTTCATATCTTTAACATATCACTAAGGACAGCAACGACAGATAAGAACACAAAACACATGAACGACACAAAGAGAAGGGGCACAACATGGTCACCGAATTTGTTAGAAGTGGCACCAAATCCACTTCAACCTACTCCCCACTGATTTTTTAAAAAAAGGGAGGGATATATTAGATAATGCTATCACAGTTTATCGTCAATTTTCCATGATCGCATGGATAAAACAGGATGTCCTATACTGATGCCCTTCATAAAACCAACCACTTTGCAGCATGTACTGCGAGCATTTTATCAACACTTTAAAGGGTGGACTGAGTGCATTTTGTCATGGCACCAGCACTACACTATCTTGTCATCTGCTCAAGGTTGAAAACAGTAAAAATATTTAGAGTATGTCAAAAAAGATTTTTTTAAAGGGAGGGAGGGGGGGGGGGGGGCTGCAGAAAAGGATACAGACGTAGATTCCCTCGTATTTTACTCAGCTTTCTGAAAATAAAATTGACAAAAGGTTTTTAGATAAATATAAATGCTTTAAAACAAACAAATATTTGAAGCTAGACTGGCTGCTTTTTATCACGGCACCAGCAATAAACACCTTGTCTATAACAAAAGATGAAGTAAATAGTCAAAAAAATTCTAATCTTATTAACGTAAAATGACTGCAAAACAAATGAAAATATTATTAAAGAACAATTTCTTCATGTCTGTCTGCCTGTCCGTCATACATATATGTAGGAGAGAAAAAGAGAAGAAACTTTTTTTTTTAAAGTTGAGAGAAGGGAAATAATTTGTCATGCTTATAGTTTATTGCAAGGGTTAACAGTAACAAGATAGAGATGTGTAGTAAGTGTATGGGGGGGGGGGGTTCACTTAGTTATAGATAAATGTTCTTTAACTTACTGAGTAGAAACAGTATTTTCAACAACATATTTCCACAACTGAGCATTGTTCCCTCCTGTTGTTAATCTGGTAAACAAACAAAAAACAAGTTTAACCCTTTTAATACCAAACCACATGAAACTACCCCTGTTTATACAATACCTATCTGTTTTTAAAGTGGTTATATTTATCTAAAAGCCTATCATTGTAATTTTAGGCAAGAACCTTTCCTAAATTATGTTCGAAACACCAGCTTGATATGTAAGTTATAGTACTAAATGTCATAAAATTATTTTAAAAACCATAAGCAGTGTCTTTCATTAGAAATATGGCAATGAAAGGAGTAAAATTAAGTATTTATATTTATCTAAACACCTTTCATCATAATTTTATGCAAGAATCTTTCTTAAGTTATGTTTCAAATACCAGCTTAATAATGAGAAATCCCACAAAATTATTTTAAAAGACTCACGTTCGGAAATTCTCAATGGTTGGCATACGAGGGCAAGTTGGTGGAGGGCGGAACTGCATTTCCTTGGTTGCCCATTCATAAAGACGATAAGGAAGATCTCCTTGCTTAGACATCCTCAGCTGTTTTGTGACACCGAGTTCTGAAAAGAATAAATAAATACAAATACACACACATATATACATACATTCCGTCTCGTTGACGGGTGTAATAATTGTTTCTAATATAAACACAAGGCCAGTAATTTTATAGAAAGAGGACAGTCGATTAGCTCGACCATTTGACTGGTACTTTATTTTATGGACTTTAGAAGGATTAAAAGTAAAGTTGACCTCCGCCCAGTTATCATCTGAAATTGACATAGTGAAAGGAAGAAAAAGGGCCGACCCACATTATCAATACAACATTTTAAGGCATTCATCCTTGGTTGGACCTACACTGCTTTCTTTTCCTGTGTGTTTGACTAATTTATAATTGAGATAAATAAATTTATAACGGTTCTTTATGGTTTTAAAAGAGTTTGACTCTGAGTCAACTGTCAGAGATTGTTTAAACGGAATTATTTAGCACGCTAAAAAAATAGAAGACTAACTTTCTCTCAAATTACACATCGACACATTGGACAATAATCTAAGAACAAAAGTAAGGTATCATCGACTGGAATAAAACTTGCAACGGTTTCGTTCAAATAAACTTTGAAAAGTTTCCTTTAAATATTTCCAACCACCTGTCAACGACATAAAACAATAAGGTCATTATATGTTTTCAGACCTTAATATTGTTCTAAAAAAAAATTAATAAAGTTTCAAATAACTAAAATATCTCAGACTTACCAATTCCAGGCGCAAAATAACAAATTTGAAAACCTCTAAATTACCGGGTAAAATGACAAAAGAGTTCCTCTACTAAGGGGAGGCAATTCCCAATAAACAGGAAAATATCACTAA
The DNA here is from genome assembly GCA_964016885.1 of Eledone cirrhosa. Classification (NCBI taxonomy): domain Eukaryota; kingdom Metazoa; phylum Mollusca; class Cephalopoda; order Octopoda; family Eledonidae; genus Eledone; species Eledone cirrhosa. Next base: position 44,051,330 of record OZ024756.1, read on the forward strand.
ATAGCTTTAGGAAGAATATACCATCTTCATCGGTAGAGGGTCGGACGCCATGCTTTCCAGCATAGTTACGTCCCTTTACGTTCTGAGTTCAAATCCCGCGGAGGTTAACTTTGCCTTTGATCCTTACGGGGTCGATAAAATAAAGTACCGGTAATGCACTGGAGTAATTGCTGGCCTTGTGCCAAAAGTAGAAACAATTATTATAGAAAGACACCCTCCTTCGATTTCAGTGGTAAATTTTTTTTTTCGTTTTTTTTTTTAAGGATGGGGGGGGGGGGTCGGACTTTCAAGGCTCTCCCCTGAATTTTCCTTACCATTTCATTTTAGCTGTGTGCCGCCAACTAATCTTACCACTGAACATGCTGCAAAGCCCCCCCCCCCCCCCCCGGAAAACGGAGGTGGAAGGGGGCTTCGGACCTGCCACCCTTGAAAAAATCCGAGGGTCCCACTTCTTTCTTTTTCGTTTTCCGGAGGAAAAAAGTCCTTTGCAGCATGTTCAGGGGGTAAGATTAGTTGGCAGCACAGGGAAAAAATAAAAAAATAAAATAAAAAAGAAACGGTGTATGAATGTCCCTTCCCAATGATGTTACCAGTTAAATGTCAACTTTTACACAGAGTATACCAAGAAACTAATTTTAGAGAGAATCTATCGCTGAAATAAATCTAACTAGAACCTAAGTTTGATGGATCATGGCTGACCAGAGATTTAAAAAATACCAACGAAATGATGGCCACCGTGAAGTTTAAGAGGTAATTTAAAGTGCTAAAAATAGCAACTAAATCTCCTTAATCCCACACCTTGTTAAACAAGTGATACATAAGATAAAGTAGTAGTCTTAGATACACTACACGTTTAGTGTAAGACAGAATAGAATTTTAGCTGAGTAAGGGCTGACAACAGAGTAAACAACAATAAACAGAGAGAAAGAGGGAGCTACTATCACATGGTCACTTGACTTGCTAGAAAGTGTAGTTAAATCTCCCTCAAAAGCGCAGCTTGCTGCCTGCAGAAAGGAAAAGGCTATATTGGTCAATCTAATCCACAAAACGCAGGATAAAAAAGACAGGATGGTCACGGTCGGAACGCCTATGATCATAAATCAACATTATCAAGGCTCAATCAACAACAGTAACAGAAAAGCAACATTAAGGGTTTCGCCCCTAAAAAAAAAACCCGTAATTTTTTTTAATTTTTCTACAGTCGCCGCCAGATGGCTGCAGTAAGGAGTGAGAGAGTTACGTCCCTTTGGTGGCCATGTTTCATCAGGTTAAAAATGATGATTTCATAACGAAATGCAAGTAGTTTCTTCCATTAAAATAATGCATATGAATCTGTCTGATAATTATTATATCTGGCAACAGCTAGACTTGCATTTTGCAGCAGATTATTTACTGCAATATGTAGGTAAGTGCAATATAACATTTGATCACCATTTCAGTGTCCGTTTATCTTTTGTCATCTATTTGTTTGTTTTTATTTTTTCGCAACGATCAGTTTTTGATGTTGCGTGTATCGTGTATATAATGTGTTCGATATATATATATATATATATGAGTGTGTGTGTGTGTATGTAAATATGTGTAGGTGTGTCGCTGTATATATTAATATACCTGGATGTGGGTGTGTATGTTTATATGTCTATGTTCGCGTTATATGTGTGTATGCAATATATACATACATTTGTGTGTGTGTGTATGTTTCTGTCCTGGTATATTTCTAGGTTATTATATATATATATATATAACGGATGTTAGTTCTCTGCTTTATATATATATATATATATATATATATATGTGTGTGTGTGTCAGTTACACATACATACATATATGTGGGTGTGTGCAAATGTATGATATTGCATTGTAGCTATGTAATTTGTATATATATATATATATACAACTGAATGTTCATCATATTTATCTCTCTCTATATATATATACGTGTGTGTGATTATGTACCTGTAGGTGTCTATGTGCTTGTCAACGATTCTGTGTAACTATTGTTGAGATGCGAGTTCGAGTCCTGCAGGGTTGTCATGTTTTATAAAATATATTTCTGTTCTTTGCTTTAGTTTATTTGTGTGTGGTTATAGATATAATTGTGTATCTATCTCTTAACTGTTGTCTGTCATTGGACTCCGCCTTCAAATGTCCACGCCAACCTTTATTTCTTTGGGTGAGAAGATAGAATGAAAGACAGAAGACAATATGTGTGGAAATTAAACGAAGTCATTTTCACAACAATGACCACCAATAAAAATGAAAGTCTTGTTTCCTTTATCGACCCGATTAACAACATAAACACACCTATACCTACACACATATATACACATACGTATATACGTAGATTCACACACACATACGTGTGTATATATATATATATATACGTATATACGTACATTCACACACACATACGTGTATATATATATATATATATGAGTCCTGTATGAGTGTATATATATATATACATACACACACACATACAGGACTCACTTCTGGGCAGTTTCAATCTTCCAAAGTTATAGTAAAAAGACGTTTCACCATTGTGCCACAATGTGGATTCGAACCCAGAAATCAGAAAGAACTACTCGGTCGCCAAGCTAAATCTTAACCACACAACCATCTCTGTATCGATATAAGACTGACTGTATATTATATATATATGTGTGTGTGTGTGTTGAGCTGACATCATCAATTACATTTCATTTTATCGACCAACACGAACAAAAATATCAGGATTTCTATGTCAAACATTATCTGCTTTTATTAACTTCCAACGACCCCCTCAAATTATAATAATTTTGTTTTTAATATATGTACAGCAATTAAAAAAGGGGCGATGTGTGTCTTTGTGGGGTGGGGAGACCCACGTACTCAATCACACGTCACCATAAGGGGCGTTGGAGTTTCCCTTCTAATAATATTTTTTGGGGGGACAAGACACAATACACATTGGTGCAGATGATGGCGAGACTAAGATGCTGGAATAACTAAGTCACCTCGCGTGTATCATCTAATACATCGGTAAGGCGAGCTGCCAACGGTCCAGCTGCTCCTTAATATCTCAAGTAGAAAAAAGTGACGGGGGGTTACTGTATCCTTTACCGAACGAAATAAAATTCTAAAATACCAGGAATTATTGGTAAACTATTTGAAAATTATTAAGATTAATATTGAATTGAAAAAAAATATAATCAAGTGAAATAAAATGATTTGTTTTTTCTAACCCCCCCCCCTCCCTACCCCCAATAAAAGCAGTAATTTATCCGAAATAGGAATTCCAAAAGAAGAAATGATGAGGGGTGGGGCTGGAATAAAATAAATCCCTTTCCCCTCTTATTTATACTCAACAAATAGCTCTATTTATGTGGTGAATCAATTTTTAAATGTTTTGATAGTTTAACTTGAGGTTTACATCTCGTATCTCCACATTTACCTCATCTAATTTCATTTACACCCTCTCCCTTCTCATTTACACATAATGTGATAATACTTATTAGATAAGAATGACATGCGCACCACCGCTGTTGCATTTATATTATACAGTGTGTGTGTGTGTGTGTGTAAATTGTGGAATTAGGTAGGAAACCTAACGATTATTTCATAATAAATTATAATTGCTATAATAATAAAAATGAATTCTGATATAAGCATAAGGCCTTAAATTTGATGGTGGGGGGGAAATTGAAACCAGAGACAGTAAAACACAATTTGTCAACCTCATTATAGATTTAGAAATTGACTGCCCTGACAAATAATAATAATTATAATAATTTATTCATTTGTTTATATATGCTTGTATATTAAAACAGTAGCTAAGTATAGTTACGTATTTACTTATGTAGATCTGTCGTACACACTAAATAGAGTATTAGTAAATTAAATTACAAAATAGGTCTTTACGTCTTTAATCACACCTTTATATATATATTCGTATGTGGTTGACGGCTGAGAGAAAAGAGTACTCAATACCGAAATAGTCTTTATATATATATATATATTAATTTTAATATATACAATACTTAATGGATACTTCTTACAGAATGAAAATATAAAAACATAATAATTTCTATTTATTGCTAGGGATCTAAATATATAATACACATATAAGCGAGAGGGGAAAAAACAAACAAACAAAACTATTAATTCACCAGCAAGTGCGGCAATCTGTCACAGTCTCACATACACACACAGTCTCGCACACACAGTCACAGTCTCTCACACATACACACACAGTCTCGCACACCTGTCAATGGAAATTTTTGAGGCAACAACACGCTCTCAGTAATACTGCGGATGATGGCGAGGCTAAGGCGCTGAAACAACCAGGTACCCTCACAGGCATCTGTGTATCATGGGTCCCTGTATCGAGGTGGTACGACGAATCATAAATATCTATAATAGCGATAAAATATCGATGTTGCCTCCTTTTTTAAACTAAATAAATTTGTATTTTTGTCGTTGTTGTTGTTTGTAGTGAAAACGAAACAAATATAAATTATAACATAGACACACGCACATACAGATTAGTAGAACATGCTTTACGGCATAGAGTTATGGCCCTTTATGTTCTGAGTTCAAATACTGCCAAAGTTAGCTTTGCCTTTCATCCTTACGGGGTCGATAAAATAAAGTACCAGTAATGGACTGGGGTCGATTTAATCGACTTTTCCCTCCCCTAAAGTTGTTGGCCTTGTGCCTAAATCAGAAACCAATAATTCTGAGCTTTATTTTACACAATTGTTACTTTATGCCTCTTTCCTATATATATGTGTGTGTAATTGAGGATCTTATATACTACATGACTTATAGATGGTGTGTCTGTGTACAGAACCCACAACATAAATACACTCACACATAGTCTTTGGTGTACTCTTGTCTTATTTATTTTATTTTCTTTAACTTAATTGTTTTTTGCTTGTTTTACAGGTGTTGCTGGAATGAGATCGGTCCGTTAGTCTCTTTTGTGAAAGTGTTGCCTAATTTGGTAAGGCACCAGATATACATATATGTATGTATAGGTACATATACAAATAGATATGTGTGTATAATTTTCAGCTGCGGTCATTTTCTGAGACTGTCTCTCCCTCCATATCTTTCTATACTATGTCTTGTGTCTATGACTGACTGAAGAGAAAACAACTAGACAGAGAAATAGAAACCAATCAGACCCAGAAATATCGTTTGAAAAGTTAGGTGGACAAGATGGCAAGTGATAAAGAAGATGTGGAGAAGACTGTTACTGTCACTCTACCGGACGATAAGACATTGGAGAAGAGTCCTGAGAAAAGCAATGAGGTTGCTCCAAATGATGGTGAAGGTGAAGACAACACACCAATGTCACCTGTTACTCCAACTCTTCGGCCAAGGGCAGCCAAAAATTCGGCCAGAATGTTGAATAAATTGCTGAGTTCTAGTCAGGAGATGAGGAAGCGTCCTGTCAGAAGTACGAGACCAAAGAGGAAGCTACTAACCGAGTTCCGACCTTTCAAATGTGAGTACTGTGGGAAATACTTCCCGAAGGCCAAACAATTGTCTATACACGTCCGCACTCACACTGGCGAGAAACCGTACAAATGTGAACAGTGTCAGCGTGCATTCACTCAATCACATCATCTCGTCACGCATCTCCGAACCCACACCAAAGATCGTCCTTACCCATGCGTCTGCTGTCCCCGAGCATTCACAACGTCCAGTAGTCTGACCCGGCATGTGCGCACTGCCCACTTACATGAACGTCCCTTTAAATGTACATATTGCGACAGGGCTTTCGCATTCCAGGATCGCTTGGACTCACATATTCGAACTCATACCGGTGTAAGACCCTTTCAGTGCCCCATGTGTCCACGTGCATTTGCCGTCTCCTATCGACTGACTGCACACATTTTCATCCACCGTCATGGCAAACCCCACAAATGCACGTACTGCCCCAAAGCATTTGCTGTCGCTTCTCATCTGACAAAGCACATCCGTGTACATACGGGCGAACGACCCTTTAAATGTGTCCACTGCGAGAAGTCATTCACCCAACCCTATCATTTGACTATACATCTGAGGAATCATTCCGGAGAAAGACCCTATAAATGCACTTACTGCACCGAAGCGTTTAAACGATCCGGTGACTTGCGCGCTCACATTCGGATCCACACAGGCGAGAGGCCATTTCAGTGCAAAGTTTGCGGGAGACAGTTCACACAGTCAAGTAACTTGTCGAAGCACCAGAAAATACATACCAACGACCGTCCTTTCCGGTGTTCTCACTGTGATCGTGGCTTCATCCGAGCTAGTAGTGTGATTGCCCATGAGAGGACACACACTGGGGAGAAGCCATACAACTGTGGTCTGTGTCCCAAAGCTTTTATGTCCATGGGAAGTCTCACGAAACACGTTAAGCTGAATCATGGAGGAGAAGACGGCGTTGATTCTAATGAGGCTTTTGCTAAATCTTACAAGTGCGAATTCTGTCCGGAGGCGTTTCGAAGGCGCTGGGAGTTAAAGGACCACTTTCAAAAGACCCACTCAAAAGACAGACCCTATAAATGTGACCAGTGTGACAAAGCATTCACTCAGAGTACCCACTTAACCTCACACAAACGTACACATACATCAGAGTCGACTGCTACCACCAAAACAACCGACAACTCTGAAAATGATTCTGAAAAGAAACTCAGTTCAGATGGAAGCGCTGACAATCAAAATAGTGGGAGCCAAGATGATAAAGGAACTGAGACAAAATCTTCGACAGCAGATGTAAAACCAGAGAAACCGTTTAAGTGTGAGTACTGCGCCTACACATGCCGACGACGACACGACCTAACAAAACACACTCGCAAACACACGGGGGTTTCACCTCATCAGTGTGAGTTCTGTGCCAAGACTTTCACGCAGCGAGGAAACTTACTTTCACACAGGCGTATCCACACAGGTGAGAAGCCGTACAAGTGCGACTACTGCGAGAGTCGGTTTCGTTCTAGCAGCCACTACAGCACACATTTGAAACTACATACTGGAGACATGCACAAATGCCAGCACTGCGGAAAGCAATTCACAAAACTTGATCATTACCAAAAACATTTACGTATTCACACCGGAGAGAAACCATTTCGCTGTGAATATTGTGGAAAAGGATTCTCTGCTTCTGAATATTTGACTGTACATCTACGTATTCACACAGGAGTGAAACCCTACAACTGTAGCCACTGTGGAGAGGCGTTCAGGCGCGTTGGAGACCTGCGTGTACATGAAATGATACATACTGGCTACAGGCCATACAAATGCCAGTATTGTGATAAGGGATTTAGGAAATCATATGGTCTGACAGCCCACCTCCGGAGTCATACTGGAGAACGCAACCACAAATGTGAGATGTGCAACAAGTCATATGGGACTGCATCTCACCTGAAGCAGCATCAGCTGGTTCACAACACTGAACGTCCATACAAGTGTAAATACTGCAACAAGACATTTGCTGAGTCGAGGAACCTCGCCATACATACACGCAGTCACTCTGGAGAGCGTCCGTTTGGCTGTTCATTCTGCGACAAGTCGTTTACACGGCTCGACAAGTTGACTATACACCAACGTACTCACACCGGTGACCGGCCATATACATGTCGTTACTGTGATAAATCTTTCACTGCAGCTTATGGCCTCAACAAACACATGAAGACACACTCGCATGAGAAGAAGTATGCCTGTCCATGGTGCGGAGATGACTACCTGCAGTTTCCTGCACTCAATGCACACATGGCTACTCACACTGGCCTCGACAAGAACAAGTGCAACCTGTGCGGTGTGCAATTCTCCGACACCGACCAGCTGAATAAACACCTGTGGACATGCTTCCTAACACTGGGAAGCTCCAGTCAGCCCCTTCCAGAGAACACACAAGTGGCTAGTTCCTCAGAAGAGGCTAACCTGTCGGAACCGTGCAACGAACTCTCGCCACCACCTCCACCTCCAACGCTGCCACCACCACCACTACCAACAACAACAGCAACAACAACTGGCAATGTAAAGAATGAAATGGCCTCTATTTGGCAGCATCCTAACACACATTACATAATGGATAACATTTCCAAGATCCCTGCTGCACAATTTTCCAGAAATAATTCTCAAAGTACCGATTCTCAATGCACTTATGAATACGCTGGCAACATGTTCCTATTATGAAGGTCAGTGGCTCGGTCAGTAATTAGTAGAGTGGTCAACTAAATCCTTTTACAATTATTTGGTTTCATCAATTCTTAGGTTCTGTACTCGGATTCCCACACTGGGGTGGAGTCTGTCTTTTTAACCCTTCCAATTGCAAGCTGGGTGAGGGTGGAACACACATTAAAATAAGTACTACCAGTAAATATTAGAGTAACGTCAATTCAATGGATTATAAACGAAACCAGCCACACGGAACACCCACTTAACACTCTTCTCCTTCCCAAAATCTGACTTAGGTATTAGAAAAAGAAATATGTTTCTGTTATGATCATATTTTTGTTGTTGTTTTGAGCCTTTTTCAAATTAGGGTATCTACTGACCCTGACTATATCACAACTGTCTGTGACATGGGTCTTCTGATACTGACTATATCACAACTGTCTGTGACATGGATCTGTTGACCCTGAGTATATCACAACTGTCTGTGACATGGGTCTGAAATATTTATTAGTCCCTCTATACCTCCCCTCAGCCCTTTTTTTGCTGGCAATGGGAAGACAACGTCCCTGTCCTTTCTTTGAATCTCTTGGCCAACTCTTAATTTGTAGATCAGTGCCAATACATCCATTTAACCCTGCGATAGACTGGCATCCTGTCCCAGAAGGAGTCATGCACTCTCAGTCCCCTAATGACACATAAACCAGGATAAGCACTGGCCTGTGAGCCTCCGGGCTCGAAACAGACTTTAGACACAGACTTAGAAAAAAGAAGAATTTAAAAAAAAATTTCTTCCCTAATTTGTAACCCTTTTGTTACCATATTTCTAATGAATGATATTGCCTAATTTTCAAATAATTTAGAAATTATCAACTTGGCATTTGGAACATAACTTAACAAAGGTTCTTGCATAAATTATTATGGATAAACAGCTTTGTATCATAAAACCGGGGCTGGTTCTATGTGGCTTGATAGAAAAGGGATTAATTTGAAATACCACCTTTACTTTTGACCTGACCTTTGACCTCTCGTTTCTGATTTGCCAGTGTGTTTGTAAGTGCAGCCAAAATTTTAAACCACTCTGTGAAAGTACATTGCAGCCTTCTGTAAATAGTCTTGGAAATGAATTTTACACAACTGTTGACAGTAAATGTGTGCCAAATGATGAGGACGACGATGATGATGACCATCCATGTTTTTTTAATGTCCATTTCTCGCTGATTATTTATTGTTATTATTATTATGGTAGATTGTCAGTCATTAATGTGCCGGACAAAATACTTTGTAGTGTTTGGTTATGACCCTATACGTTCGGAGTTCAAACCCCACTGAAGTCAGCTTTGCCTTTCATCCTGACGGAGTTGATTAAATAAAGTACCAGTAATGCACTGGAGTCAATTTAATCAACTTCTCCTTCTCCCCATAAATTGTTGGCCTTGTGCCTAAATTAGAAACAATTATTATTATAATTACTGAAATCGTGGAATGTTGAGATTTGGACATTTTATCCGACGCTCTACCAATTTTGTCAACAGTGAACTTACCTATAAGTTATATCTTAGCACCCCCCCCCCCCCCCCTCTTCAGTTTTAAAAATATATTTTTATTTTATCAAAGGTGTGCAGCTTAGTTTTTAAGTTGTTGATCTTGTCTAGAAATTGGTCCCTAGACTAGGTGTTGTGTTGTGTCCTTGAGCAAGACACTTCATTGTTCCAGTTCATATACCTGTGGGGGGAAATCGAGTACCTGTAGAAGTTGAGGTGGAGGTGGGGGTCTACTGCATGGAAGGCAACTCTACGTTGATGAGCAGAGTAGTCTCCCTTGTGTATCTATTAACAGCTAATGGTTTATAATTAGAGAACAGAGAGCCTTGTTGGTGGCAGACACCGATAGAGCTCTCGGTCGCCCACGGGTACCAGACCACGCATGCAGTCAACTACAAGGTCTCAATATCATCAACTAACCCTCCTGAAATTATCTTGGTGGTAGACTGGCAGAATCATTATAGACTTGCTGTATTTCAGACTCTTTAGGTTCTGGGGTCAAATACTAGCGGTGGGGGAGTGGGGCAATTTAATCGTTTAATGATCCTTTCAGAATGTTGATAAAAATAAAGAACAGTCAAGTACTGAGGCAGTATGTTGATATATATAATAGATAAAATAAAGTACCAGTAATGCACTGGGGTCGATTTAAACAGCTTTTTCTTCCCCAAAAATTCTTGGCCTTGTGCCTAAATCAGAAACCATCATAATCTTCAACTTAGAGAATTTTCAGAATTGGTTTGAGCATCAGATAAAAATCCTTCTGGTTTTTATTCTGGCACTTTACGTTGTGAATGTCAAAGTTGACCTAACTGGTCAACTTTGACATTCATCCTTCCAGGGTCGATAAAATAAAATACCAGTAATACACTGGTGTCAATTTAATCTACTTTTCCCTCCTCCTAAATTGTTGGCCTTGTGAAACCATTATAATGACAATTTTATCGTCGTCATCATCAAAGTAATGAATTGACAGAACAGTGGACGAAATGACATATGGTATTAAGTTACATCCCTTCGTGTATAAGAAGTTTAAATCACACAGGTCAAATTTTGTCTTTTGACCCTACCGGGGATTCTTACAAGAGTTGGAGGGTGTGTGGGTGATGAAATAAGTACCGGTCACATACTGGGGTTGAATCAACTGCTCACTCATAGGTGGCCTCGTGCCTATGTTGTTATTATTATTGTTATTATTTCTTGTTTGTTTTTTTTAAAGTTGCTCAAGTGTGTAAATCTATGGGGTTTTGTTAACATGTTCACTGTCTCAAAACACATCCATTTATCAAGTTCAGAATTACTTAAAATGTGCTGCTCTGTATATTTTCTCTATAATCTAGCTTCTGTTGCTTATTTTTGTTCATTATTAATATACATATACAGGTGGATTGGCAGTATCGGTAGAGGGTCGGACGCCATGCTTTGATGCATAGAGTTACGGCCCTTGCCATTCTGAGTTCAAATCCCGCCGAGGTTAACTTTGCCTTTCATCCTTACGGGGTCGATAAAATAAAGTACCAGTAATGTACTGGGATAATTACTGGCCTTGTGCCAAAAGTAGAAACAATTATTAATATACATATATATATATATATATATATATACACACAAATATAAACATATTTATATATACAAACATAAAACATATATATACACACACATAAATATATATACAAGAAGAAAGGGTTTGGTATGAATTATGTGACTGGAATACAAACCTCTTCATATACACATCCACATTGTCTAGGATTGTACCTGTGTGTGTATTTATGTACATCTTACACTACAGAGCACCAGCTTCAGATGAAGAGAGTTTCAACTCCATCGAAAAGATCAGTGGTATAGCATTAGTGTTATCTTTGTTGATATATATATATATACAGATAAGTATATATGTCCGAAGGGCGAGTCTTCATATAAACATTTAGGTCAGACAACCAACGAAACGTCCATGGTATGGCATCGTTGTAGTACTGACCTAAATGTTTATATATATATATATATATATATATATATACATACACACACACACGCACATACATTTGTATGCTTGCACACATTTATATGTGTCTATATATATATATATATATACACACACACACACACACACACAGCCGTATGCATGCACACATTTATATATGTATGTCTATATATATATATATATACATACACACAGGTATACTCATGTACACATTCACACACAAACACATGTATACATATGTACCAACATGCATATTCATATATATATATATACACTCACTCAGTTATACTCATGAACACATTCACTTACATATTCAAACAATTATATTATTTGTGGCATTGTACCAAAGTAATAAATAAATATATCTATAATGAAATAGTCAATGTTTTTATTACTATGTATAAAACTAAAAGAAAATCATGAGAAAGTCGTAAGACCCCGTCACACAAGAAAGAGGAAGGGTTACTGTAGCAGCCTTTGAAAGTGTGCAGCAAAATATGGGTATAATGGGGGGCGTGAGGCTGCATATTCCTGAGGAGGTCATATCAGAAGCAACTCTCCCCAAATGAACCAACTAGATACCCAGGCATGACCAATCAAGCATATGGATGTTATCCAACCATCTTGCTCGTATCTACCATTCCATCATGGCATGGGTTGGATGAAATATGGCTGGTTGCCTTTCCTGCTGCCAGTTCTGTATTTTTTTTTTAAGTATTGTATTTCTTCACCTGAGGAACTACTAAACTGCAGGATATATAAAAATGGTACTGGATTTAAAACAATGTGAATAGAGGTGAAGTGAGAAACACACACACATATTGTCATCTTCGTGAGGGTTTTTCAACTTTTCCGTCCTGGCATGGGTTGAGTGGGACGTTTTGAGGCAATATTTTAAAGCCAGATGCAAATCCCGACACCAACACTTCTAGATAATTCCTGCAACATGCAGGAATACGTTGTACCTTTTCTAAACCAAACACATAGGTCTCTCTCTCTCTCTATATATATATATATATATATATATATATATATATATATATATATATATATATATATATATATATATATATATATATATATATATATATATATATATATATATATATAGACCTATGTGTGTGTGTATCGTCATTGATTTTATGTCCATTTTTCCATGCTAGCATGAGCTGAACAAGATATTTTGAGACAATGTTTTACAACTAGATGTCCTTCCCTGACACCAACCATTATAGTCTTGCTTAAATTCTTATAAGCGAGGTCGGGGTATCGGTAATTGTATAGTGTATGTTCGTAAATATGGTACTTCTTGTAATGTTCTTATTTTTGTCATATATAATGGTCTCGCTTAGGGATCCAGCCTGATCAGTTGGAGACGGCTGCTTCTGGCAGGACCCGTTGGTGTTTGGTGACTCAGCAGACCTGTCAACTCTCGACACGGAGATCTCCCACCCACTGTGGGTGAGAGATGTCTTCAGCTTTCATTATGTAACTGATTATGACTCATTTCTCCCCGTTTGGCTTTTTAGAGGTTGGTAGGCCTGACTCTGCCCCACGACCCTCTCAGGAATAAGTGGACGTAGAAGAAATAAAATTATTATTAGAATCTCCAGCCGCTGTATCGATATGAATCACTTACAATAACATTTCGCCAGAAATAGATTAACAAAAATCTAATAAGCGAGGGGTGGGGACAATTATTGAAGACCTGAGAGTATTTAGCTAAGTTAGTTTTACATTTTAGCGAAAAGACTGAGAAGCCGCCATGTTTGGTTATTAATAAACGTCAAGCAAAATAGAAGATAGTGAATAAATTTCAAGAAATAAAAAAAATACTGATAGATAAAGCAATGTTATATAAAATTATATTGATAGGTTTTATATGAATTCTGTTCTCATAGGTTTTATATGAATTCTGTTCTGGTACGCTTAATACATTTGTTTTGAAAGGTTCTTGGTGTGAAATTGTGTGTTGAAACATGTTATGCTCGGGGAGGAACACAAATAGTCATTGATAAGGTCGTAGAATGTGTGACAAAAGAGCTTTGATAATTACTTAAAATAACTAAAGAACTATCCAGTTACGGAGAATGAAGTAGTTACCAACTTAACTTATGATAATGGTTTCTTATTTAGACACAAGGCTAAGACTTTGGGGAGGGGGGAAAGTTGATTAAATAGACCCCAGTGTGTTACTGGTACTTATTGACCCCGTAAGGCTGAAAGGCAGCGAAAATTGTTAGAGAGCAGACTTTAGTCAGAAAGACAAGTGACTACGTAAACCCAGAAAAAGGATATTTAAGTTGTGTGTGTTAATATTCATAATGGTATTAGTGTATTGTCCATGAATTAATACATATGTATAACATATAAATATGTACTTACATTAACTCGTGGGAAAAATGAAGAACTGCATAGGTATGTCCTGTTTAAATTCCAAGCACGTGTTGATATGTAAAAACAACGTTGTTAATATAAACATAGGGTAATTGATACTAAATCACCGTATTTACACCGGTGTTAACTTTTTAAAATACCCCAAAAATCAGATATCCGGGGCACAGTCGCACCCTCAACCCAGCCAGTTTTAGTATCGGCTTTTACAGTGATTGGGGGTTTACATATAAACTTGAACAACAACAAAACCGAGGGGGTAGGCTCGTGTGACTATATGTGCCCGTTATAGGTCCATTTAGTCACACAAGCCTACCCTTGGTTCATTACTGTTGCTGCATGAGTTACTATTACTAGACTTTACTAAGGGCGATTGGAGAGATTATTAACATAGAAAAGCTGTTCACCAGTTTTATGAAAACATTTATATTGCCCCGCATTTGGTTGAAAGGTAACCCAGGAGATTTACTACTTTGTTATTGATATCAATAATTATAGTGAAGCTATACTCTTTAAAAATCCTATGTAAATCTTTCTTAGTTCTTTCTAGGTTTCTACAATCAAGTGTGAAGAAGGCATTATCACGATATAACCCCTGCCCCCTTATTAAAGAAAGGGAAATACCTTTTAGTTTCCTTAAACAAGGTCAGTAATCTGAGCAGAATCACATAATCCCATACTGATATCAAAGTTATCAGGGCAGTTCAATTAATTTAAGGAGTTTATATATAGGAAAGGTTTTTTAAAAATTAAATTATCCTGATTATGTTAACCAAGTCCTCTTCAAAATTATCTAGTAAAACATTATGTGGAGGGCTTTTGGAAGTCATTAAAGTTGGTTTCAGAGCTTCTTTCTTTTCCATCTTCCGGTTGTAATGAGAGGTACGCCATCTGATTCTTCTGATAAAGGAGGTTACATTATTTATCAGAAGTTTATGGTATGTATTGTCTGGTTTGGGTATATTCTTGAGGGACATCAGTCCTTGGTTAGCATCTTGGTAAAGGGATTTACAGCATAATTGACAGTGGATAAATCCACTCATTTTATAAGAAGGTGAGTTAAAGCTCGGTGTGTTATTAGGATCAAATCCTGCAAGTCACAAAATCCAGGGTGTAGTCCATGGTAGTTGTATGTTGCTGGTAGTTAAAGTTGGTGAAAATTATCACAGAGCATAAATAAGGATACTTAAGTTATGGTTTGATATTCATTATGGTGTTAGGTTTTAGTGATTTTCATCATCTTCAGCTATCACCATTCTACCACACCCAGGGTTTTGTGACATTTCCTTATTTGACTACAACAATTCATTCATCACCCCCACCCCTAAAAAAACAATACATACAGAGTTGTTTTGCAGGTCTAAACAAACTTTGATAGTTTAAACCAGTGGTTCCAAACCTTTTATACCACTGTGCCTCACCTCAACATCTCAAACATTGTTATGCCACCCCACTGATATGACAACAGCAATAATCAACTGCAAAGTGTAAATAAATTAGCATATAGTTGGTGCCAGATGCACAATAACGTGTGGTAGAAGAGGATGTGAGTCAGGAGTTTCTGACAGTAATGTGTACCAAAGTTGCTGTCATGGTGTAAGAATAATAAGGTAAAACCTGAGGTTTGTTCTCATTAACATCATTTTCAAGTTTCCTCCATTAAATAGACATATTGTACTCCTGTGGGGCATGTACCCTACATTGAGAATCATTGGTTTAAGCGAACAGCTATCATTCCCGTGATCGCGAGCCAGAAGTGAAGGAGATCTCTTAGTATTTTCACTCCAAAATCCCTAATGTAGATGAATTTGCCAAGACCCAGATGTACGTGTAGTAGCAGCATTATTCATCACTCCAGATGTTACTCCAGATGTCAGTGTGTTATGTAACAATAACAACAGATGTAGCAAACATCTTGCACTTTTTTCTTTTTTAATGCAAAAGAAATAATACAACAATAATAATAATCACAAAAACACATTTTTTTTACATTTTTTTTTTGGTGGGAACACTTTTATTGATGGAGTCAATTACACGAGGTTTAAAACTGAAAAAAAGCTAAGATCATCATTTTATTCTGGGTTACAACAACAGAATAGTTTTTAAAAAAAATTTAACCAAAAATAAAAAAGACAATATATATAAACATATGTATATACATATATACATACATATATGTATATACATATATATAAATATATACATACATATATGTATATACATATATATAAATATATACATACATATATGTATATACATATATATAAATATATACATACATATATGTATATACATATATATATATAAATATATACATACATATACGTATATACACATGTATATATATATATAAACACACATGTATGTATATATATACACACACGTGTGTGTGTATATATATATATATATATATGTATATAAAATGAATATTCACACTAAGCTTCATATTTTTCTTATTTTTTTGTGTATTTTTTTCTTTTTTACTCCTTTTATTTCAGTTCATATATTTATTTCATTTGTTAATTTTTTTTTGGTTTTTTTCTTTTACTAAACAGTTTGAATTCAATTCTGCTTGGTTCTTGAATAATGATATAATATAATATAATACAATAATAATAATGATAATAATAATAGAAATAGTAATGATAATGACCACCATCATAGTCGTTATAAAAAAACAACAACAAAAAAGAAACAAAAACAAATAAGTTTTAATAAATAATAATAATAATGATGATCGTAATAAACATCAAAATTGTTGTCATCAAATAATAATAATAATAATGAAATTTCTACGAAAGGCATGAGACCTCAGTATTTCACTGGTACTTAAAATATCAACCCCCCTTTCACCCTCGCAAAAGGAAGAAAGGCAAAGTTAACCCTGGAAGGACTGAAAGTCAATGTAAAGAGACGCAGCTTCAATAGCAACAGACATTTTGTCTTGATCTCTCCTGCCACTGCCAACCATTTCACCTTTCATAATAATAATAATAATAATAATAATAATGATGATGATTATGATAAAATATGTTAATTATTCTAAATATTAATTGATCAACTAAATAAATATATAAATGGAAATAATTAACAAATAATTAAGAAGAGAATGAAAATGAAAAAATAATAATAAAATGATAAAAAAATTGTAAAACTTTTTTCTTTTTTGGTTTGGGGGTGGGTAGGTGGGCTTAGAGAATGTGGAGAGAGAGAGTGTATGTGAGAGAGAGTGTGAGAGTGTATGTGTGAGAGAGGAGGAATAATTTGAGTATAAAAAGCTAAATAATTGAAAAGGAAGAGAAGTGGTAAGAAGGAGGAGTGGTGAATGATGGGTAGATTGAGGGGTGGGGGAAGGGTTAACAGAATTTTATAAAAAAATAAAAAAATATGTTTAATAGAAAAAAAAAATAGTAGGAGGGGGTGGGGGAGATGTAAGTAAAGTTGACAGGAATTAGAAGTGACTGGAATGTATAAATTGTATGTATGTATAATATATACATTATATGTACATATATATATATGTATATATGTTTATATAATTTATATGCACATATATCTAATATATATTATGCATATGCACATTATATATAAAATTGAGATATATATATATATTCATATGCAGATTATATATATATATATATATATATATATATATATATATATATATATATGTATATATATATACATATATGTACATACATATACGTTTAAAATTAAAAAAATAAAAGTGGAGGTGGGGATGGGGTAGGAGGGAGAAGACAGAGGTAGAGGGCACTGCTGTATCACCATAGCAACATAGCTAGCTGCCAACCCTTCAAAGCAAAACCATTGCCCAGAGATGTCATGGGTGGGGTGGCCGTTATTACACACTTACATGTGTGTGTATGTATGTGTGTGTAATTCATGTGTTACTTCAAGGCAGTGAATTGTGAGAGAGAGAGAGAGAGAGAGAGAGAGAGAGAGAGATGAATGCTTTATTGATAAGTCTGGGGTGATATCATTCAGTAGGTGTCTACATGTGTGATGTCATTACACAGTCGTGATACATATGGTATTGTTATAGTGACCATACACATGTGGTATTGTTATAGTGACCATACACATGTGGTATTGTTATAGTGATCATAACCTATTCAATATCAAAAAACAATAGAGATACATATAATATATACCCTATAATATACAACTGATATATAGCATCCACCAAACTCAACTGTTCACAGTCCAAAATTTAGGGTACTGATGTATATATATATATATATGTATATATATATCCCAGTCAGATTACTGAGTACCCTAAATAATTTACATCAAAAGGCTTCTATTACACATTATACTTGCACACTCAGAACTTGTCTAAACCCCACTATGTGTGTATATATGTGTGTGTGCATGTTAGGTATGTAAGTAAGAATCTCTAAAGGTTTTCATGTTTTTCGTTTCCTCTAGGCACTTTGCTTCAGCCTGGACGAGAGATGGAGAGAGGGGGGGATACAGATAGACATATAGAGAGGGGGGAGGGATATAGATAGACATATAGAGAGGGGGAGGGATACAGATAGACATATAGAGAGAGGGGGAGGGGTACAGATAGACATATAGAGAGAGGGTAGAAAGAAAGTGGGAGAGAAGAGCCAGAATGAAGAAAAATAAAACAAAAATGTATATATATATCTATATATACATATACATACATGCGCATACAACAATACACAAAAGTATGTGCCTGCATATATATACACACACACACACACATATATATATATATATATACATACAAACATACATACATACATACACAGTCAAAGATAGACATTAGCAGTTATTATAAGTGTTCCCACAGTTTTCTGGAAAAAAAAAAAACTTAAATGAATAAAAACCTCAAGGTAAATAGCATTTAAAGACTGTATATAAATATATACACACACGCATATATATATATATTATGTATGTATATATAAACCTTAAGGTAAATAGCATTTAAAGTCTGTGTATATATACATATATATATATATATATTTATATATATATATACATATATATATATATATATATATATACATATATATATATACATATATATATATACATACATATAAACCTTAAGGTAAATAGCATTTGACCGTGTGTGTGTGTTTACATATATATATATATATATATACGTACACACACAAACACATATATATACATACACACACACACCTGAAGATGACAACCCATTGTTGATACTGTTAACTGGTTATGGAGCAGAGTGAGGGGTGGGTGAAGAGTTGGTTTACTACTTCCAGTATTGGGCTGGCTTCAATGTTATGTGTGAGCATATATACACACACACACACACACACATGAGTGCATGACTAAATACAGACAGAAAACACTGCTGCCACAAAAATTTGGACCATTAGCATGTCGAAAAAGGGTGAGCCAGAATTGAAGCATGAGTGTGTGGTGGCAGAGAGAGAGAGAGAGAGAGAGAGAAATATGCAAACTAACAGAACCCCAAAGGAGCTGTTCAGCCCCCTTTTCCCTTTCCTTCTTCTCTGTACCTCCAGACAATCAGAAAGAAAAATAGTAGTTTTCTTTTTCCTTGGTGGGAGAGAAGAAAAATGTGAGTATATCTAAATGTTTGGGGTTAAATTGAAACCCCTTTATTTTAGCCAGTGGGTGAGAGTGGAGCATATAGAAGTTTCACTAACCTTTTGTTTTCGTTTTAGAGTTTCATTTAAAAAAGAAATAAATTGTTTTAGATAATAATAATTATTATTATTTATTTTTCATTGCCATAAGAACTAGACTAATTCATAAATGCAGAATTATATATATATATATATATATATATATATATATATATATATGTGTGTGTGCTATGTATTTCCGTAAAAAAGGTAAAGGAAATAAGAGTGCTCTATATATATAGTACAGAGCTATTTAATTACATAATAAACAACACAATATAATTATTCCATTACCAAAGGTTTCACAAAGAAATCTCCAGTTCGCTCATCAGATGAAATATTTATGTTATGTATATAGGATTTCGAATCTAATATCCATAACATGGCCATTTCATCTGATGAGCGAACTGGAGATTTCTGTTAGAATCATCTAACTTCATGAAACCTTGTGTAATGGAATAATTATATTGTGTTATTTATTATATAATTATCTATATATATATATATGTGTATATATATATGTGTATATATATGTGTGTATATATATATATATGTATATATATGTGTATATATATATGTGTGTATATGTTAGGTGTGTAACTACAGTTATAGGCAGCACACTGTTTAAAGCACTCAATGCTGTTACAAAGTCCATCTTGATCCTACTATATATATATATATATATATATATATATATATATATATATATTTATATTATTTTTCACTGTATGAATGTAGAAATAAACAATATATAAGCAATCACAACAATAGATATTCATAACTTTGAAATTATGTGTATATACTACACATTATTATCATCATTATTATTATTAAGTATATGTTACACTACAATCTTACACATGTCCACACTTTGAACAAAAGAAAAAATCAATTATATTCGGTGGGATTGAACATTCGGTGGGTTTTAATAAAAGTTTTTTATTGAAATTCTAATTTGTCTTTCAACCTAATTTCTGAATATGCACATACACACACACACATACATATATATACATATATATACACACACATCAATTCCTGTTTATATAGTTTTCTATCCTACTTGTGTCTCTATTCTCAAATTTGATTCAAACACTATATATACACACACATATATATATAGATATATATATATATATATATGTGTGTGGGGTGGGGGGAATATGTATGTTCATGCATAGATAAATATAGGTAGGTGAAAGTAATACCTAACTGGCAAGATGTTAGCTAAAATCAAAAAATATGATTGATAAGCTATTTATATTTTTGATTGGAGCCAAAAGGAAAGTAGTAGTAGTAGTTTTATATGTTCTGGAGAGAAAGAGAGCTGAAAGAAAACATGAATTGATCTCTTGATCGAAAGGAAGAAAACCGAGAACGAATGAGAGGAAAAAAAATGACAAACTAGAAGGACAAAGGATGGAAAACCTAAATAAATACATACGAGGAACCTTAGTCGAGCAGTACCTGTCATATTTGTATTGAAGGGGACCAAGATCTCGACTAAACTGAAACCCTCAAACAACATATTTACATAAAACAATGACCTTCCATTTTTAGTCTTAAAATTCCTCTCCTTTACAGACAGAAATATGAACTTAAGGCAAAATAAGAAAATAATTCTTAATTCTTTATTCGCCACGGGGCCGTAAAAAATATAAGGTGGGGTGAGTATGGTGTGGTGTGGTGGGGGAAAACTACTTTGTCAAGATAGAATCAGAGGTTTATGTTTATAGTGAAAGTAAGAATAGGGTTCCGTGTCGTCGAAGACATGAGAAAGAAATGAATGATTTATTAGGAGTAACAGCAGCTGTAGAAATTATAGAGGGAGAGATAGAGGAGGAGGATAAAGTGTATGGATGTGCCTGTGTGTATGTGTGTGTGTGTGTGTGTGTGTGTGTGTGTATATATATATATATATATATATATATACGTGTGTCAAAAATAAAGAGAATCAAGGAGAGAAAAAACAATATCTATAAAAATAATCAACATGTATCAACTCTCCCAATGATGTGTGTATATATCATATATGTGTGTATATATTATGTGTGTATATATTATATATGTGTGTATATATATATACATGTATGATAGTTAAAGGAGGAACTTCATATCGATTTTAAAAAAAAAAACAACTATGTATAGCCTAAGTGAGTATATATTTGTCTGTGGGTCTATGTATGCGTGTGTATATATATTAACAATAACACAATATACATACATATGTGTGAGTGCAACATCAGTTAAATGCAATTATACACTTAAAAATACATATACAGAAGATACTGGGCACATATATGTATACATATATATATACATATATACACATATATGTATGTAGATAGATATATGTAGATATACATAAAAGGTTAAAAAGAGCAAATCTATGAAATTGAAGTTATTATAATAATAATAATAATAATCATAATCATCATCATTGTTGTTAATAAATTAGTTACAAGTAATTATATGGCTTGTTAATTTTTAGTCTGTTAATTAATGTTAGACGAATGTAATAAAAGAAAGATGGGTGTATTTTGGTGGGTTAGTCATGGTGGTGGTGGTGGTATTAGTTGGCATGGGGTGAACAATGGCAATATGATAACAATGGTGGCAGTGGGGGGGTTAAGACCCATTCTTCCAACCACCAACCCACCCCTCTTTCTCTCTTTCATACTCACCCATAATACCAAAAGCCCATACTCCATTACACCCACACACCTCTCGTACCTTTCAAAGGGAGCCAAAATTAAGTACCAAGTAAGACTACAGTAATAATAATAATAATGACTTCTAATTTAGGATCAAGGCCAGCAAACTTTGTGGGGTGGGGAGAAAGTCGATTAAAAATAAAAAAAAATAAAAATCGACCCCAGTACTTGACTGGTACTTTATTTATTTTTTCTTTTGACCCCACAAGGGTGAAAAGGAAAAGTTGACCTCGGTGGGATTTAAACTGAAAAAATAAAGGGAGATAATTCAATAGCGCGAGGCATCTATTGGTTCTAGTAATTTATGCCATTAATCATAACAATTTGTCAACATTTAATTAATGTTTTTATGGATATTTTATGATTTTTTTTTCTTTCTTTTTTGTGAAATGTTTGTTGTTATATTTGGAGTTTATTTCTTAATTATACAATCTGGCAGAGAAGTAGAGAAGATAGTGGAGAAGAAAGAGAAGAGACAGGGGGACCCATATTACCTAGAACAACCAGCAATCCCAACCAACCAACTAATTAACCTCACCCTATGTCAAGAATACCTTCACCAACCCACCCCCACTTACAATAACAAAAATAAAATAAATTAAACAAAAAAAATACCAAACCAAATATAAAGAGGCTAAAAACAATCCACAAACAATACCTATCAACTTCCTCAGATCCACCCATGACCCCCCCCCCCCACCCCACATGAAAAAATAAGAAACTGACCACCATTTCCCTACCGGCCACCCCACTCTCATACAACTCCCCCAGAACCCAGTCAATTTATCCTGCCCCACCCCAGCCCTATTCTCCCTCCCCACCACCCCACCCCTACTACTGCCACCAAATGACTGCGAGGAGGGAGGGAGGGAGAAGGTGAAGGGAGGAGGAAAATAATGAAATAAAATAAAGCAGCCCCCCTACTCCCAAGATATATATATGTAATAGTAGTAGTAGTAATGATAGTAGTAGTAGCTGTATAGCTGTAGTAATACATTCAACACAAACTCCTGCATAGCTTCTGCTTCTAAAGTTTTTTTCATGTATGTATGTATGTGTATATATATATATATATATACGTTTGTATATATGTTATGTATATATGTTGCAGTTATTTTTTTCATCTTCTTCATAATAATAATGTTTGCTGCTGGTGTCAAAAAAAGAAAAGGTAAAAAAAAAATCTTTTCTTTTTTTATTTAAAAAATTATTATTATTATTATCATTATTATTAATAATAATAATGTTATTGTTAGTATTATTGTTTTTACTGGTTCTGCATTTCGAAATATCTATATGTTGGGTTCTCGTAGCCATTCATTTGCATGTTGGCCACGTGGCGTTCCTCAGGAGAGGCAGCTGGGTCCACCTCGACAAAGCCATGTGTGACACGTTGCCTCTGGCTACGCCGTCTCAGCATCACGACAGCCACCAGGATTATGATGAAAACAGCCACACCACCAATGGCGATACCAACAACACTGTTGGCTGGGCTGTTATTGTACAGGTCATTGAGGGCAACCTGCAAGGACAAAACAAAATAAAGATTAAACAATCAAGGCAGTGATAAAACAAGCAATATTAATTGATATTGATTAAATCTTTGACAGGTTCCAATGTAAAAGCTCTTAGTCTGAGAGATGAGAACATCTTGAAGCTGTTCATTAAAGAACATCCAATATTAGAGATACAATATATTGTAAAATATCTACCAACTATAAAGAAATGTTAAGAAATGATTCAACAACAGAACTCCCTATTCTCTTTACAGCTTCCATTGATTCCCATTTTATCATCAACCCTTTTTTTTAGGTTTATTTTGCCTCACGTTGGCCTTCCATATTTGATTTTACTTTTATTTTCATATTCGCTTATCTCTGTTTATCCTCTTTTGTCTCAACTGTAAGAAGTACTCAATACTTCCCCAAGTATGTCAAGGCTTACTAGCTCTATACAGACGTTTAAATTGATTAAATAAATAACTCTTTTGATACTAGCCTGCCCCCAAAACCAGGGAACCTGTCTCACTGACCCTTTTCAAACAAAAGAAACCCAGTCCCATTAAACCTTCTCAAACCACAGAAACCCAGGGTCTGGAGAAGGTGGGTAGGGTAAAATAGGGAGCTAGTTCCCTGACCCTTCTTAAACAAAAGAAGCCCAACGTACCTGATCAGCAATGAATGGCTGTTGACCAGAGTGAGCATGGTACTTTGGATGATTTTGTTGCACAATTTCATGAACTGGATGCTGGACATAGGCAGGGCGTTCATCTTCTATGGATTCAGAATCATAGACTGAAGCTTTGTCATCCATTTGCTGTTGTTGTTGTTGTTGTTGCTCTGGCTCATCTGGTTCAGCTTTCGTTGGTTTCACCTTGTCGTCAATCTCAGTCACAGATTCTGACAGAAATAAGACAGAGTTTGGGATGAGTCCAAGGTATGATTGGTAGAGAACTCACCTGACTTTGGGATCATTAGACTTGTGGTTTCTCAAAATCAATACTGTGTGTGTGTGTGTGTGTGTGTGTATGTATATATAGAGAGAGAGAGAGAGAGAGAGAGAGAGAGAGAGAGAGAACTGCCACACCATGCAGCCTCTCATCATACACACAAAGACATCACAGAGCTTTACTCATCTTTCACACTCAAACTTACCATCATCATCGTCATCATCATCATCATCATCAGAATAATCTTCAGACTTGTCACTTTCAGCAGGGGTCTCCTCTGGGGCAGGATCCTCATGAAGGAGGTATTTCATGGAGTTGGCATTGATTCCTTGGAATTTGGCCAAAAATTCTTCTGCAAAGTGAATGGACAATTGAATTGAAAATATAGCAGAAAGGTAGAAAGTAAAGAGGTTTATTTTGTAGACATTGAACTGAGGAATTCCTCTCTAAATATATTCAATCAAGCTCCTAGACCTGGTGCAGCCAGTTGTATGGTATGTCACTCTAGACCAGGCAATGGGTAACCTTTTTCGAGCAGTGGGTCACATAGGATGTGACTCATCATAAGGTGGGCTGCATTACTAATAAATTGAAAGCAATTTTGAAATCAGGCATGCCATTCAGAAAGCCAAATGGGCCACACTTTGGCCATGACTGCTCTAGACTGTGCGTCCATCGTGGCATTTCTGTAGAGTCTTAGAAATGCTTGGCAGTGGTCATCCATCTCCTCTCCAATATACAGCCTCAGCCACCAAGGTAACAGTTTGAAACACCGATCATGTGATTTGTTCAATTTATTATTGATTTTGCCATGTTTCTAACTAAGCAGAACTTGTTGGATAACCCAACAACAAACACACCAACTAATAGCTTGAGATGACTATGGGAAAGGTTTGAAACTGTGGTGGTGGTGATAGTGCAATGGTGGTAATCGTAGTAGTGGAGGTGGTGGTGGTGGTAGTAGTGGAGGTGGTAGTAGTGGAGGTGGTGGTGGTGGTAGTGGTAGTGGTAGTAGTGGAGGTGGTGGTGGTGGTCGGAGTGGAGGTGGTAGTGGTGGTAGTAGTAGTGGTGGTAGTGGTGGTGGTAGTGGTGGTGGTGGTGGTGGTGGTGGTGGTGGTGGTGGTGGTGGTGATGGTGGTAGTAGTGGTGATGGTGGTGGTAGTAGTGGTGATGGTGGTGGTAGTAGTGGTGATGGTGGTGGTAATAGTGAAATGGTGGTGGTAATAGTGAAATGGTGGTAATCATAGTGGTGATAGTAGTAGTAGTAGTGGTGGTAGTGGTGGTGGTGATAGTGCAATGGTGGTAATCGTAGTAGTGGAGGTGGTAATCGTAGTAGTGGAGGTGGTGGTAGTGTGGTGGTGGTTGTGGTGGTGGTGGTGGTGATGGTGGTGGTGATGGTAGTAGTGATGGTGGTGGTAATAGTGAAATGGTGGTAATCATAGTGGTGGTGGTAGTAGTAGTAGTGGTGGTGGTGGTGGTAGTAGTGGTGGTGGTGGTAGTAGTAGTGGTGGTGGTAGTAGTGGTGGTGGTGGTGGTAGTAGTAGTAGTGGTGGTAGTAGTAGTGGTGGTAATGATGGTATTATTAAATATGCAAAAATAATTTTTTTTAAATATTCCACAAACACCTGTTGATGGAAACGGGGAAACTTACCAACTTTGGGTCGCACCAAGCGATCAACTTCTGAGTCTCTCTTCAGCCACTCAATCATTCGACGAATCCGTTCATCAATGAGGTTCAAGTGTTCAATAACACGTTCACGGATGTTACTTGCTTCCTTTGGATCAGTATCATGCAAGTGTTGGTAATGTTTAATGGCATGGGTACGGTCCTTCTGTTCAACTCTGATGTAGGCAACGGCAGTCTTCTGGATCTTGTGGATCTGATTTTCAAAGAAAATAGAAATAAAAGGATCAATGGACATGACAGAAAGATGGGAGGTTCAGGAAGAGGTGGGGTGGCTTCAATGGAACAAGACAATCTGTGGCTTGAGCTAAGTTTAAAGTATCCGATTAAAGTCAGACCTGTGGTCACCTGGCATATATCTAGCCCCAGAATGTGACCAGAGTAAGTCCATCTTTACCTCTTCCACCAAGAGAGAGAGAGGAGGGTGGAGTGGGATGGCTGTTTGAAAGTCCATCTTCACCCCACCCCTCTCAGAGAGAGAGAGGGAGGGAGGGAGCATGTGGGTGGATGTTTGAAAGTCTATCTTACCTTCAGAGGAGATTCATCTAAGAAAGTCTGGAGAGCTTTCATAAGATTCCTCTTCTTTTCATTGATGTTACTCTGAACACGTTGTTGGTGGATGGCGATCAATTGTTTCTTCTCCAGAATTGTCTCTTGTCCGTATGCCTTGTAGATCTTGTTGTAACGCTGACAATGACACAACCAATATGGTGAATAACACAAAGGAAACAACTATGAAACAAAACTCACCATTTTAAAGGATCTTATTTAATTAATTTTAATACCAACTTAAGTAAAGCAGCCTCTGGTTCTATGAAACAAAACTGATCATTTTAAAGAGGGTTCCTCTACTTAACCCCTTTGATAGCAACCTGCCCAAATTCAATGAAACAAAAGAACCCATTTTAAGGGGTTCCTATTTAACCTGTTTTTATACCAACCCACCCCATCCCAAAATAACCCCCCACACTGTACAAGGGGTTAAAATTAAAAAGAGATAAATTGTTTTTTTCTTTTTAAAGGTGATATATACCTCTGTAAGTTCCTTGTTCAGTTGCATAGCCTGTTTAGGGTCAGTCTTCTTCATCTCACGAACCCTTTCACGGGCATTCTTCCATTCTTTCATCATCTGAAAGTAGATGAGGAACGTGGAGAACATATTGAGAGCCAGGGAGAAACACTGAAGGACTTGAATAATTCCAGATTAATTTACACTCAACCATAGATACAACTTCTTAATGCTAACTACTGAAGTATGAAGTAGAAACTGGAATATTTAAGTGAGCTCTAACATATTTAGTATTAAATAATTAACAAGAAATAATTATGTGGCAAGGATAAAAACAATATTAACCAATATCTAACATTATTTTCATTTTTCTGCCAAATATGAAAAAAAACTCTGGACATGGTTCAGTCTTATGATCTCATCAGTGAAGCATAGCTTTCACCATAACTACTGAAAGCTGTGATGAAAGAATTAGAAAATAGACAGGTAGTCAGAGAGAGAAGGAAAGGGGCTTGATCCCTTACCTTGGTGTTTCTCTCCACCTCTACTTGTTGCATCACTTTTTCAGCAGCCTTGAATTTCTCGTGTTCATTAGTGTATTTACCCAGGAACTGGGAGTCTCCCTTCAGGTAGGCAGTGTAGTCATTTAGGGAGCTCTCAAGTTTCTTGATACTTGCAGGGGTTGAAGGAGTGGTTTCAACATCCTCATCCATTTCAGAACTATGTTCTGAAAATAATAGAGAAAACAAGATTATTATTATTATTATTATTATTTAGTATCGGTAAAGGGTCGGACGCCATGCTTTGCAGCATAGAGTTACGCCCCTTTATGGTCTGAGTTCAAATCCCGCCAAGATTAACTTTACCTTTCATCCTTACGGGGTCGATATAATAAAGTACCAGTAATGTACTGGATAATTGCTGGCCTTGTGCCAAAAAGTAGAAACAATTATTATTATTTAGTTTTTTGTTATAAATTTTTATTTTACACAAAAACCCCACAAGGTACTGCCAAGTGTAGTCATTATTATTTTATTGTACTAACAACACCACCCCCACCACACTACTAGTATCAACACAACCATCAACAACAGCACCACCAATACCACCAATATCAACACCACTACCACAACCCCCACACTACCATCAACACTACCACCACCACTACTATCAATCCCCCCGCCCACACACACACTACCAGCACCATCATCACTTCCTTCTCTTCCAATCAGCCAAACTGACAATAACAGCTTCTCACCTGCTGAACACTTAAATCCAGTAGTACAGGATTAGTTTAATCCAAGGAGGAAATCTGATTAGTTTATCCAAGAGATGATTAATAATATAATAACTCCTCCACCACACTTCACACCCTCCCCCCCCCCCCCCCCACAACTCACGTGTGTGTGTGTGTTTGGTGCACCCAGTTTAGACTAGGTACACCGCATCCCTGTGTGTCCTAAGAAGTACCTAAAAGAGTTAGTGTCAGGAAGGGCAACCAGCTGTAAACCACTTCCCCCCAAAAAGTCCTGTCCAACCCATGACAGCATGGAAAAGTTGATGTAAAAAAAAACAATGATGATGATATATATTTGTGCACACACACATTATAAGACAGTAGTGTTGGTGCCACATCTAAAGCACCCAGACCACCCCACCTTGTAAAGTGGTAGTGCCGAGGTCATGATAAAATGCTCCCAGTATACTCTGTTAAGTGATTGGTGTTAGGAAGGGCAACCAGCCATAGAAATCATGCTCCCACTACACCACCACTACTACACCGGTACAACACTACACCACCGCTACTACTACTACAACACTACTTTTTCTCAGTATTCTTATTTTGTTTCAAGACTTCTCCTGTGAAAAGGTCAAACTTGATGTGTATAATGAGATCTGATAATTAATCAACAATTAATATATTGTGTGTGTTAATGTCAAGATTAGATCTACAATTAAACTGTTGTAACCCCTGATGGACTAAGCCCTGTGCAACTGCACAGCTGTACTAAGTCTCTCTACAGCTGTACGAAACCTCTCTACAACTGTACTAAACCTCTCTACAGCTGTACTAAACCTCTCTACAGCTGTACGAAACCTCTCTACAACTGTACTAAACCTCTCTACAACTGTACTAAACCTCTCTACAACTGTACGAAACCTCTCTACAACTGTACGAAACCTCTCTACAGCTGTACGAAACCTCTCTACAGCTGTACGAAACCTCTCTATAGCTGTACTAAGTCTCTCTACAGCTGTACGAAACCTCTCTACAACTGTACGAAACCTCTCTACAGCTGTACGAAACCTCTCTACAGCTGTACTAAACCTCTCTACAGCTGTACTAAACCTCTCTACAGCTGTACTAAACCTCTCTACAGCTGTACTAAACCTCTCTACAGCTGTACTAAACCTCTCTATAGCTGTACTAAACCTCTCTATAGCTGTACTAAACCTCTCTACAGCTGTACTAAACCTCTCTACAGCTGTACTAAACCTCTCTACAGCTGTACTAAACCTCTCTACAGCTGTACTAAACCTCTCTACAGCTGTACTAAACCTCTACAGCTGTACTAAACCTCTCTATAGCTGTACTAAACCTCTCTACAGCTGTACTAAACCTCTCTACAGCTGTACTAAACCTCTCTACAACTACTAAACCCCTCTACAGCTGTACTAAACCCCTCTACAACTGTACTAAACCCCTCTACAACTGTACTAAACCCCTCTACAATTGTACTAAACCTCTCTACAATTGTACTAAACCTCTCTACAATTGTACTAAACCTCTCTACAACTGTACTAAACTCCTCTACAGCTCTACAACTGTACTAAACCTCTCTACAGCTGTACTAAACCTCTCTACAGCTGTACTAAACCTCTCTACAGCTGTACTAAACCTCTCTACAGCTGTACTGTCACAGCAAAGACACGTGCAACAACTACCAAAATTACTAACCTTTAGGACAGCAAACAAACTCCACACCACTGAAATGTCCAGGTTCCTTACATGGCCAAAGCATGGCAAAACTTTGAGTGGTCATCTGACGTAGGGCACACTTGCTCATGGCAGTCTTGTTGCATTCGTCAAATTCATTACAGACACGAGAATCATGGTAATGGTCAAAGATACAGTGTTCTGGCACCAACAATGCATCACTTTGGAATGGTCCAACTGGAAAGGAGAAACAAAGTAATATGTTGTATTTATTTATGAGGTTTAATAGAATAAAATAATTCCTCATCAGAGGAGAGCTAGGTGGTGGTGATGGGGGGGGGGGGGGGGCTAGGTAGGGGGAAGAAGGAGTAGGTGAGAAGGACAATAGCTAAACTAAACCAATATTGGAAAGAGAGAAGATAAAATGTGAAGACTTACCTAAACAACGGAATGGTCTGACCGTGTGGTTGCCATGTTTGTGGCAGTGAGTGGCATTAAAACGGCACCAGTTCGGAATGGTCACTTTGGAGCTTGCTTGTAGGACATTGGTCACTTCATGATCTGGGTATAACTGAGAGAGAATACATGTATATACAACAGTGTTAAAGTGGACAGAGAATTTGATGGTAGAAAATATTTCATGAGCTGTTTCAAATTGAAGATTAACCCTTTAGCATTTAAACCTGCCATATCTGGCCAGAATTGCCTCACCTCTTTCTGTTCAAACCGGCCATAACCAGCTGCTCATACTGATGGTAAGGTATTGTTCTCGAAATAAATAATATCAAAATCTCAGATTCGATATTATGTGAGATAAAGCCTTTAACACAATAGTAAATATAGAGTAAAGTAAATGGTAAAGGGTTGAGACAGAACCTGACAGTGAAGTTATCATTAGTGGCTCACTTTCATCGACTACTGTCGAGATGATGGATCTCACTCTCATGCCCCAGAATCCCCTGTCCCCCATCGCTGCCCCCAGGTCCTGTCTGCTGATTCCCGTATCCCTAGAGATAACGTCAGGGAATGACAGCTTCCTACTCCTAGTCAGGCTGGAGTCAGGGTTCCAGAGCAAGAGAGCGGATATGATTTCACTTTACTGAGGTGTCAGGTGATGCCCCATAAAGATGCTTGGTTTTTGTTCAGCATCCTAGCCTCGCTATCACTAGCAGTAATGTTGCAAGCATGTTGAGTTGCCTCAAAGATTTCCAATGATCTTTGTGTCACCAATTGACACACTCGGAGTTCAATTGATCTTTTTCTTTTATCTTTTCCTCTTTCATTGTATATTTGTTGTTTATTATATTTATAAAGTTCCTAGCAATAATTAATTGATTATATGTATTTCTATTTAATCTTATATATTTGTTATATGATAAAAATTTGGTAGTGATAAAATAATTAAAAAAAAAAAAAAGGAAACACCATATTAATCCAGAGAAAATATGGACATTAAAATGCTATGAGGATCATCATCATCATCATTTTACGTCCGCTTTTCCCTGCTTGCAAGAATGGGATGGGTCCTATTCAGCACAGCATCTCTCCACTTGTCACAGTCCTTCGTCATCTCCGTGAGCTTCAGCGATCTGAAGTCTGCTCTCACCACCTCCGCCCATGTTTTTCATGGATGATGATGATAAATAAATTTTATGATTTAGTAATAATTTTTTTAAACTCTTTTAATAGCAACGTGCTTGAAACAGTTCTGGTTTTATAAAAAAAAAAAAAAATTCTCAGGGACATAACACATCACCCAGTCCAGAAATAGAACTCAGAACCTCACGATTGTGAATCTAACTCTTTAACCACTAAGCCACACACCTACACTTGTTATATTAATGTAATGTTGAATACAATTTTATGTTATTTAGATACAGTGATAAGATGTAAATCCCACTCTGAATAGGACATCACTCTATTACAGGTAACATTAGACAGATGATCAGGTAATTAAAAGGTAAATCAATGCAATGTAATGTAGTTTTATGTGAGAGAGACACTAAAGATTGAGATATAAATATTCTGTTGAAAAGGACACAGCAGTCTTGTTACAGAGATCACCTGGTGTCTATTGAAATGGCAGCTCAGGTGAAGAGAGGTGGTGTAGATAATGGAAACCTGAACCACCAGCTACGATATTGAGAGAGGGGAGAGTAGATAACGAGAGAGAGGAGAGAAATGTAGGTAGGTAGATCAATAGAGATGCAGACAAATATAAAACTATTCATTAAGTGTTATATAGAAACAGATTGTTTCAATGTCAAGAACATCAGATCTGCTGAGGAGGGATTGTTACTTGAACAACCTTTGATAGCTTAACTACTTATGTATACACCTGTGTAGCTTACCTCACACACATATACACCTATGTAGCTTACCTCACACACACACATATACACCTGTGTAGCTTACCTACTTCTGTCTATACACACATACCCACAAAACAGAAATTAGAGTACTCTCTCTCATATATATATATATATATATATATAATCATCCAGTTTTTGATTCTGGCAAGACTCCTTATAGTCCCGCTGCATATGTTTCTGTCTGCCAGCCTCAGTTGGGCCATGCCTAGCTTGATCTCGATGGACATCCTCCATCCAAGTACTTTACTGAAGAATGGTAAAATCCTGATATATATATATATTTATATATCATGCTGAAGACACATGGCTCAGTGGTTAGAGTGTTGGGCTTGCAACTGTGAGGTTGTGAGTTCAATTTTATAGAAAATACTTACAATTTTACAATAGGAAAGTATTTGAACAGGACTGGTGAGACAGCTCTTGCTGGTGTCAGTGTCAGCTTCCCATCCGTTTGGTGTTCGGTGCATGGCAGGTTTGTTGCAGAGGAAGGCAACCATAGGCTCAAATTTTCGGGAATTCATGTCCATGTTGACAACTACAGCCTGTAAAATATAGAAACAGAACGGAGAGGAATTCGTTAAGAAGTTTTATAAATGGAAAAAGTAGATATAAAAATTTATAAAAATACTAAAAAAGAACAATACAAAATATGAAAAAAAAGTAATTTGGTAAATAACAATTTTGAAATTCATCATCATCATCGTCCTTTTTAAAGCCAGCTTTTCTATACTAGAGCTAGAGAGAGGGAGACGGTAAAATAGAGCCATAACTATATGCTGCAAAGCATTCTGTCTGATGCTCTACCGATACTGCCAATCTATCATCCTGGCCCTAGCAACATTTATAATAAAGACAGCCGTGATGGTTGTGGTGAAGTGGTGCTAATGTTAGATGGAGGATGGTTGTGGTGAAGTGGTGCTAATGTTAGATGGAGGATGGTTGTGGTGAAGTGGTGCTAATGTTAGATGGAGGATGGCTGTGGTGAAGTGGTGCTAACGTTAGATGGAGGATGGCTGTGGTGAAGTGGTGCTAACGTTAGATGGAGGATGGCTGTGGTGAAGTGGTGCTAGTGTTAGATGGAGGATGGGTGTGGTGAAGTGGTGCTAGTGTTAGATGGAGGATGGCTGTGGTGAAGTGGTGCTAATGTTAGATGGAGGATAGCTGTGGTGAAGTGGTGCTAACGTTAGATGGAGGATGGCTGTGGTGAAGTGGTGCTAGTGTTAGATGGAGGATGGCTGTGGTGAAGTGGTGCTAAACTTAGATGGAGGATGGCTGTGGTGAAGTGGTGCTAATGTTAGATGGAGGATGGCTGTGGTGAAGTGGTGCTAATGTTAGATGGAGGATGGCTGTGGTGAAGTGGTGCTAATGTTAGATGGAGGATGGCTGTGGTGAAGTGGTGCTAATGTTAGATGGAGGATGGCTGTGGTGAAGTGGTGCTAATGTTAGATGGAGGATGGCTGTGGTGAAGTGGTGCTAATGTTAGATGGAGGATGGCTGTGGTGAAGTGGTGCTAATGTTAGATGGAGGATGGCTGTGGTGAAGTGGTGCTAGTGTTAGATGGAGGATGGCTGTGGTGAAGTGGTACTAAACTTAGATGGAGGTGGGCTGTGGTGAAGTGGTGCTAATGTTAGATGGAGGATGGCTGTGGTGAAGTGGTGCTAATGTTAGATGGAGGATGGGGATCTCTCGGTCAAGATTATAGCATCACTAAGTTGATTTAACAAATGTTTTGACCTATTTTTATATGAAAGCATTAGCTTAGTTTTGTGAAGCCATCTTGAATCGTTCTATGTCAGACAGATGGTTAGATGTGAACTCACCAATAACATCACTTTAATGTCATTAGAGCAAAAATTTCCCCACAGCAGTGATCTTTTAAGATATAATCAATATATAATTGTGGTGATGGCTGTAGTTATAGTAGTGGTGGTGATGGCAGTAGTTGTGATGGTGGTGAGGGCAGTAGTTGTGATGGTGGTGAGGGCAGTAGTTGTGATGGTGGTGAGGGCAGTAGTTGTGATGGTGGTGAGGGCAGTAGTTGTGATGGTGGTGAGGGCAGTAGTTGGGGTGGTGGTGGGAGTAGTTGTGGTGGTGGTAGTGATGGCAGAAGTTGGGGTGGTGGTGAGGCCAGTACTGGTGGTGGTGGTGGCAGTAAAATCTAAGCAAATTTCAATAAATACTGCGACATTTCTTCAGCAGAGAATGTTAAGAGAGAAGTAGAGTTGTAAATACCAGGAGATTAAACCACGAGAGTGAGAACTGGTCACTACGGCAACAGACGGGATTACAGAGGAAAAGTAATACTGTTGGAAAGTAAATTACTATTGATGATGATGATGGTGGTAGTAGTAGTAGTAGTAATAATAATAGTAGCAGTAGTTATAGCGATCATTGTTATAAATGATGATATCAACAGTGGTGATAATGATGATGATGGTATCAACAGTGGTGATGATGATGATGATGGTATCAACAGTGGTGGTGATGATGATGGTATCAACAGTGGTGATGATGATGATGATGGTATCAACAGTGGTGATGATGATGATGATGGTATCAACAGTGGTGATGATGATGATGGTATCAACAGTGGTGATGATGATGATGGTATCAACAGTGGTGGTGATATCAACATCAGTATTGCTAAATAATTATCTCGAAACAATCTACTTCCAATTATTATAATTCTACAAAACCTCACAAGTCTCACTATAACAGATTCTTCAAACCATTCCTACTGCTTAAATAACTGTGTGTGTGTGTGTGTGATTGTGTATGTGTGAGTATGAGTATATATATATATATATATGTGTGTGTGTGTCTTCATCTTATCTTCAGGGATGACACTTCAAAAGACATGTTACTAGACTAGTTTACTTACAATACGTTAAACACACATTACAGCACACATGTTAAACACACACATCACAATACACACATGGGCAATGAGGAAATCCTAATAAGGTTACAGTCTGCTAGACATAGCAGCCATATAAAATATAAAAGGAAGAACAGAGAACCATCACCACCACCGATGACAAGAATAACCATAACCACCTCTACTGACAACAACCATGACCACCACCACCGACGCGACGATGACCACCAACGACATAAACCATGACCACCACCACTGATGACAACCATGACAACAACCACCATGACCAATATTATAGGAAGAAAATTAAAACCCAGCAGAAGGAGAAAAAAATATTTCCAAAATTAATTAATAAGTTGATAATAAATGCTAACCAAATGTGTCAACCCGTTGAAATATTTGAGAGTAGGGAGTTATCTGGTGGAAGAGGGTATGGAATGTAAGATAAACGAGAGAAACTAGAAATACAACAAAACTATGTTCTTATATATTTATTTATTACACTGAATTGAAAATTCCAGACTGACAATCCCTGAGGTCACACAGATGGTTTACCAAATTAGTTTGGTTTGCTCTAGAAAATATATGAACACAATAAGCAGACATGATTGTGTGGCTAAGATGTTTGGTGTGTAACCATAGTTTTAGGTTCACTTTGGACAATAAATATCTTCTAACTATAGCCTTCAGATGACTTGTGAGTTGTATATTTACATATACACATGTGTGTATATATATATGTGCACATGTGTATATATATGTGTGTGTGAAGTATGTCTATGTAGGTACCTGTGTAAAAAGGTACAAATATAATTTTACATCAACAGGTATTTTATATATATATATATATATATATATATATATATATACAATTTAATGTGTAATGTTTGAGTGTATATAAACAGCAATTTAATGTGTAATGTTTGAGTGTATATAAACAACAGTTTAATGTGTAATGTTTGAGTGTATATAAACAACAATTTAATGTGTAATGTTTGAGTGTATATAAACAACAATTTAATGTGTAATGTTTGAGTGTATATAAACAACAGTTTAATGTGTAATGTTTGAGTGTATATAAACAACAGTTTAATGTGTAATGTTTGAGTGTATATAAACAACAATTTAATGTGTAATGTTTGAGTGTATATAAACAACAATTTAATGTGTAATGTTTGAGTGTATATAAACAACAGTTTAATGTGTAATGTTTGAGTGTATATAAACAACAATTTAATGTGTAATGTTTGAGTGTATATAAACAACAGTTTAATGTGTAATGTTTGAGTGTATATAAACAACAATTTAATGTGTAATGTTTGAGTGTATATAAACAACAATTTAATGTGTAATGTTTGAGTGTATATAAACAACAATTTAATGTGTAATGTTTGAGTGTATATAAACAACAATTTAATGTGTAATGTTTGAGTGTATATAAACAACAATTTAATGTGTAATGTTTGAGTGTATATAAACAGCAATTTAATGTGTAATGTTTGAGTGTATATAAACAACGAAAAGTTGAGAGAAAAACTGTATATAAGAGAAATCAGATATTACATGCAAAAGAGAAAACTGTGATGATGAGTGTTGGGTGAAGAAGTGTCAGGGAGACCCCAGTAGAAATATGTGGTAGAGGTAGGCCAAGGAACAGTGGTAAGAGCTGATTCTAGGATGAGCTGCCTCACAAAGGAGACAAAGAGATAAGTGGAGCGAGAAGCTATATTAAAGAGGATGTACCTAATCCATACAAGCGTGGAGAAACGGTTGTAATTGTTAATTTTAGAGGTTGAGATATAGAGATATAAAGAATTAACAAGGAAGCAGAGTCATGCTCCATAACTTCACATAGAGAAGCAAACATTAACACAGACATAAGTTATGATGTACGGTTCTAATTGGCCAGTAAAACAAAATATTCATACTTAAATGTTTAATTGTCAGTTATTATTACAATTATTATTATAATGATGATGGCTGAACATGACAATGGAAACCACATTACACATGCTTCACAACACATTAAAACAACTCCCTGTATCACACCACACTTGTTAACCTACATACCAATACTATTACATAATACACAGACTTTCATCAAATATCCGTGTGTGTGTATATATAAATAAACCTGATGTACCTCAGTCCCCCAAACCGGAAGTACCTCCCCCAAAACCACAAGTACCCCAAGGTCTAAATACATCAACTACTCTTTATTTTGTTAGTGGCTTACACACATTTCAGTTCTGCAATAAAATTGTTCTATATTTTATTAATGAATAAGAATAGCAGGTGTTTGTCACAGTTGGAATGTCTGTTGTGTTAGGATTTAATTATTCAATGTTACAGAGACAGGAAGAGAGGGATTAGGGTGGGGAAAGATTGCACTTAACCCACCTCAAGTAATATTTAGCATTCTAGAGTAACTAGAGCAATGAAAACACTGTATAGACCACCTCACCCCAGAACTCTGTCACTCACCCCGTAACTCCTGACTGAGTCAAAGGAGCACTGCTATGGCATACAGGTCTTGAGCATTTAAAACCTTGTGGAGCTCATCCTCCCCTCCCTCTTTATATATATATAAAGTCTACATATATACACATAATATAATACTTCTTACATAACAGGAAACTCATATGGACATGGAAATTTTAAACAAAAGAATCTGTGACAAAAGAGAACTGTAATAAATCTGATAATCATCATCATCATTTTAGTTTTACGTTCGCTTTTTCCATGCTTGCAAGGGTGGGACGGGAACTGATTCTGGCTTCATTTCTACAGCTGGATGCCCTTCCTAACACCAACCTCATTTACAATGAGTGCTGGGTGATTTTTTGCCATGGCACCTCCACGACCACTTTGCAGTGGAATGATATGGACCCCAGTCCCTATCATCTCATTTCTACAGCTGAGTAAACTGGAGCAATGTGAAATAAAGTGTCTTGCTCAAGGAAACAACACATCACCCGGTCTGAGAATTGAACTCACAACCTTTCGATTGCAAGGCCAATGCGCTAACCACTAAGCCATGTGCCTCCATTATAATAATAATAATAATTGTTTCTACTTTTGGCACAAGGCCAGCAATTACCCAGTACATTACTGGTACTTTATTTTATCGACCCCGTAAGGATGAAAGGCAAAGTTGACCTCGGCGGGATTTGAACTCAGAATAGAAAGGGCCGTAACTCTATGCGTCAAAGCATGGCGTCCGACCCTCTACCGATACTGCCAATCCACCGCCCTTATAATAATAATAATGATTTCTTTATTGGCCACAAGGGCTGACATCAAGAAAAACATTACAGACGACACAGGATGGTACAGAACCTTAGGATGTAGGTTTGTGCGGTTAAAGATTTTTATTATTTATATAAGAAAGGAAAAGGAAAAGACATTGAAACATATAATAATAATAACTGTACTGACAACATTAAAAAAAAACTATCATATATCAACTAATGTAATATTTCATAACAACAACAGTAACAACAATAAAAACAACCTGTGTAAGTAGGGATCAGATCAACTTTCATTTCACATCCCCTATAGAGGGGGTGGGAGTGTTCTTCATAAAAACACACAGACAGACCATAAACTCAACACCACAACAATTAAAACAACAATAAAGTAGCAAACAATATGATGACACCGGCTCCATTTTAAAATATATCTGTTGACATTTTCTGTGTAAATGTGGTTACCTGAGAGGTATGAGTTACAGGAAAGACACAAACATATACACTGATATATACATACCAATATATATACACATCCACACATTATATATATATATATATATATAGATAGTCCAGAATTAGCCGTCGAAACGGCATGAGCTCTGCCGTCGGGGTCATACTTTTTCATATTTCTCACTCTACTACCCTAAGTATTGAGTACTCTGGTGCATTATGGTCCATCTGGTTCCTTACCACAATTCCTTTGTTGGAGTGGGGAGACCCAAGATGACTTGGGATGAGGTGATAAAAGCCGACCTTACCCAACTACACCTCTCAAAGTCAATGACACACGACTGTGACTTCTGGCGTCACGCAGTAATACAGGGTACCCGACCTCCCATGGGTACATGCTGAAGCATATAAACAATATGCCCTCACTCCCCCCACCGCAAGGTGGTCGTGGAGGTGCCACGGCAAAAAAGCACCCAGCCCACACTGTAAAGTGGACGTGTAGGCGCCACGAAAAAGCACCCAGCACTCACTGTAAATGAGGTTGGTGTTAGGAAGGGCATCCAGCTGTAGAAATCAAGCCAGATCAGTTCCTGTATGAGCAAGGCATGGTCAGCCGACCAGACACTGCCCACAACAGGACAACCCGTCTAACCCATGCTAGCGTGGAAGAACGGACGTAAAACGGTGATGATGATGATGATGATATATATATATTCATCTTCTGTTAGTGATATGGTGTATGAATGTATATGTGTGTATATTTGTATGTATATATTTGTGTATATATGTATGTGTGTATATGTGTGTATATATGTGTATATATGTGTGTGTATATGCATGATGACTATGGTGTGTATGATCTCTCCACTTCTGCACTTTCCTCCTCCCCCCTTTAAAGGTGTAGCACCTTCCTTCTTTTCATGGGCTCACCAAAGCATACACACTCACATACTCACACACACACTGCACACACACACACTGCACACATACATACACACACACACACACTGCACACACACACACACACTGCACACATACATACACACACACACACACTGCACACGTACACTCACACTGCACACATTTAGTTATTTAATCAATTTAACTATCAGACCTACTAAATCATGACACACAATACCCCTTATAAGAGAGGGCGTTGGGGTAATGACGTAGGGGCGTTGGGGTAATGACGTAGGGGCGTTGGGGTAATGACGTAGGGGGGTTGGCGTAATGACGTAGGGGAGGTTGAATGAAATATTCACTTTACACAGGTAAAGGAGGCCACTGCTGTGATTAAAGTTCACTTAACACAGGTAAAGTGGGCAAGGAAGCCATGACTGTCTGACGATGTACACACAGGTAAAGTGGCCTCAAGTGTGACATAGGTAGTTCACACAGGTAAAGTGGGCAAGCAGGCCTCAGGTGTGACATAGGTAGTTCACACAGGATAAGCAGGATAGCATGGATAAGCAGGGCTCTACTGTCTAAAGTTGACACAGGTAACATGGCCAAGGAAGTCACTGCAGTATCTAGACACAGGTAACATGGCCAAGCAGGTCACTGTCAAGTCTAAAGAAGTTGACACAGGTAACATGGCCAAGCAGGTCACTGTCAAGTCTAAAGAAGTTGACACAGGTAACATGGCCAAGCAGGTCACTGCCAAGTCTAAAGAAGTTGACACAGGTAACATGGCCAAGCAGGTCACTGTCAAGTCTAAAGAAGTTGACACAGGTAACATGGCCAAGCAGGTCACTGCCAAGTCTAAAGAAGTTGACACAGGTAACATGGCCAAGCAGGTCACTGTCAAGTCTAAAGAAGTTGACACAGGTAACATGGCCAAGCAGGTCACTGCCAAGTCTAAAGAAGTTGACACAGGTAACATGGCCAAGCAGGTCACTGTCAAGTCTAAAGTTGACACAGGTAACATGGCCAAGCAGGTCACTGTCAAGTCTAAAGAAGTTGACACAGGTAACATGGCCAAGCAGGTCACTGTCAAGTCTAAAGTTGACACAGGTAACATGGCCAAGCAGGTCACTGTCAAGTCTAAAGAAGTTGACACAGGTAACATGGCCAAGCAGGTCACTGTCAAGTCTAAAGAAGTTGACACAGGTAACATGGCCAAGCAGGTCACTGCCAAGTCTAAAGAAGTTGACACAGGTAACATGGCCAAGCAGGTCACTGTCAAGTCTAAAGAAGTTGACACAGGTAACATGGCCAAGCAGGTCACTGCCAAGTCTAAAGAAGTTGACACAGGTAACATGGCCAAGCAGGTCACTGTCAAGTCTAAAGAAGTTGACACAGGTAACATGGCCAAGCAGGTCACTGCCAAGTCTAAAGAAGTTGACACAGGTAACATGGCCAAGCAGGTCACTGTCAAGTCTAAAGTTGACACAGGTAACATGGCCAAGCAGGTCACTGTCAAGTCTAAAGAAGTTGACACAGGTAACATGGCCAAGCAGGTCACTGTCAAGTCTAAAGTTGACACAGGTAACATGGCCAAGCAGGTCACTGTCAAGTCTAAAGAAGTTGACACAGGTAACATGACCAAGCAGGTCACTGTCAAGTCTAAAGAAGTTGACACAGGTAACATGGCCAAGCAGGTCACTGTCAAGTCTAAAGTTGACACAGGTAACATGGCCAAGCAGGTCACTGTCAAGTCTAAAGAAGTTGACACAGGTAACATGGCCAAGCAGGTCACTGTCAAGTCTAAAGAAGTTGACACAGGTAACATGGCCAAGCAGGTCACTGTCAAGTCTAAAGATGTTGACACAGATAACATGGCCAAGCAGGTCACTGTCAAGTCTAAAGAAGTTGACACAGGTAACATGGCCAAGCATTCACTGCCAAGTCTAAAGATGTTGACACAGATAACATGGCCAAGCAGGTCACTGTCAAGTCTAAAGAAGTTGACACAGGTAACATGGCCAAGCAGGTCACTGCCAAGTCTAAAGAAGTTGACACAGGTAACATGGCCAAGCAGGTCACTGTCAAGTCTAAAGATGTTGACACATAACATGGCCAAGCAGGTCACTGTCAAGTCTAAAGAAGTTGACACAGGTAACATGGCCAAGCATTCACTGCCAAGTCTAAAGATGTTGACACAGATAACATGGCCAAGCAGGTCACTGTCAAGTCTAAAGAAGTTGACACAGGTAACATGGCCAAGCAGGTCACTGCCAAGTCTAAAGAAGTTGACACAGGTAACATGGCCAAGCAGGTCACTGCCAAGTCTAAAGAAGTTGACACAGGTAACATGGCCAAGCAGGTCACTGTCAAGTCTAAAGAAGTTGACACAGGTAACATGGCCAAGCATTCACTGACAAGTCTAAAGATGTTGACACAGATAACATGGCCAAGCAGGTCACTGTCAAGTCTAAAGAAGTTGACACAGGTAACATGGCCAAGCAGGTCACTGCCAAGTCTAAAGAAGTTGACACAGGTAACATGGCCAAGCAGGTCACTGCCAAGTCTAAAGAAGTTGACACAGGTAACATGGCCAAGCAGGTCACTGTCAAGTCTAAAGAAGTTGACACAGGTAACATATGGCCAAGCAGGTCACTGTCAAGTCTAAAGTTGACACAGGTAACATGGCCAAGCAGGTCACTGTCAAGTCTAAAGTTGACACAGGTAACATGACCAAGCAGGTCACTGTCAAGTCTAAAGAAGTTGACACAGGTAACATGACCAAGCAGGTCACTGTCAAGTCTAAAGAAGTTGACACAGGTAACATGGCCAAGCAGGTCACTGTCAAGTCTAAAGAAGT
Source organism: Eledone cirrhosa (assembly GCA_964016885.1). Lineage (NCBI taxonomy): Eukaryota > Metazoa > Mollusca > Cephalopoda > Octopoda > Eledonidae > Eledone > Eledone cirrhosa. The sequence goes on from OZ024756.1 coordinate 44,094,580, forward strand.
TGACACAGGTAACATGGCCAAGCATTCACTGCCAAGTCTAAAGAAGTTGACACAGGTAACATGGCCAAGCAGGTCACTGTCAAGTCTAAAGTTGACACAGGTAATATGGCCAAGCAGGTCACTGTCAAGTCTAAAGAAGTTGACACAGGTAACATGGCCAAGCAGGTCACTGTCAAGTCTAAAGAAGTTGACACAGGTAACATGGCCAAGCAGGTCACTGCCAAGTCTAAAGAAGTTGACACAGGTAACATGGCCAAGCAGGTCACTGCCAAGTCTAAAGAAGTTGACACGGGTAACATGGCCAAGCAGGTCACTGCCAAGTCTAAAGAAGTTGACACAGGTAACATGGCCAAGCAGGTCACTGCCAAGTCTAAAGAAGTTGACACAGGTAACATGGCCAAGCAGGTCACTGTCAAGTCTAAAGAAGTTGACACAGGTAACATGGCCAAGCAGGTCACTGCCAAGTCTAAAGAAGTTGACACAGGTAACATGGCCAAGGAAGTCACTGCAGTATCTAGACACAGGTAACATGGCCAAGCAGGTCACTGCCAAGTCTAAAGAAGTTGACACAGATAACATGGCCAAGCAGGTCACTGTCAAGTCTAAAGAAGTTGACACAGGTAACATGGCCAAGCAGGTCACTGTCAAGTCTAAAGAAGTTGACACAGGTAACATGGCCAAGCAGGTCACTGTCAAGTCTAAAGAAGTTGACACAGGTAACATGGCCAAGCATTCACTGCCAAGTCTAAAGAAGTTGACACAGGTAACATGGCCAAGCATTCACTGACAAGTCTAAAGATGTTGACACAGGTAACATGGCCAAGCAGGTCACTGTCAAGTCTAAAGAAGTTGACACAGGTAACATGGCCAAGCATTCACTGCCAAGTCTAAAGAAGTTGACACAGGTAACATGGCCAAGCAGGTCACTGTCAAGTCTAAAGAAGTTGACACAGGTAACATGGCCAAGCATTCACTGTCAAGTCTAAAGAAGTTGACACAGGTAACATGGCCAAGCAGGTCACTGTCAAGTCTAAAGAAGTTGACACAGGTAACATGGCCAAGTAGGTCACTGCCAAGTCTAAAGATGTTGACACAGGTAACATGGCCAAGCAGGTCACTGTCAAGTCTAAAGAAGTTGACACAGGTAACATGGCCAAGCAGGTCACTGCCAAGTCTAAAGAAGTTGACACAGGTAACATGGCCAAGCAGGTCACTGTCAAGTCTAAAGAAGTTGACACAGGTAACATGGCCAAGCAGGTCACTGTCAAGTCTAAAGATGTTGACACAGGTAACATGGCCAAGCATTCACTGCCAAGTCTAAAGAAGTTGACACAGGTAACATGGCCAAGCAGGTCACTGTCAAGTCTAAAGATGTTGACACAGGTAACATGGCCAAGCAGGTCACTGCCAAGTCTAAAGAAGTTGACACAGGTAACATGGCCAAGCAGGTCACTGCCAAGTCTAAAGAAGTTGACACAGGTAACATGGCCAAGCAGGTCACTGCCAAGTCTAAAGAAGTTGACACAGGTAACATGGCCAAGCAGGTCACTGCCAAGTCTAAAGAAGTTGACACAGGTAACATGGCCAAGCAGGTCACTGTCAAGTCTAAAGAAGTTGACACAGGTAACATGGCCAAGCAGGTCACTGTCAAGTCTAAAGTTGACACAGGTAACATGGCCAAGCAGGTCACTGTCAAGTCTAAAGAAGTTGACACAGGTAACATGGCCAAGCAGGTCACTGTCAAGTCTAAAGATGTTGACACAGGTAACATGGCCAAGCAGGTCACTGTCAAGTCTAAAGATGTTGACACGGGTAACATGGCCAAGCAGGTCACTGCCAAGTCT
>OZ024756.1:44101423-44103923 GCA_964016885.1 Eledone cirrhosa
CACAACCACCCATACAGACACACAACCACCCATACAGACACACAACCACCCATACAGACATACCAGGGATTGAGGAAAGTGAGTGGGTTTGTGGTGATTTGGCAAGAGTAAGCTAGGTGGGGGTGATGTGAGGTGTGTTTAAAAGGAAGAAATAAATAGCTAACATTTGAAGTAGGGAAGACAGCTTCATCAGAGATTGGTATATAGACCAGCAGGAAAATAGATAAACAGGTATAGCCAGGTAGATATAGATAGGGAGAGGGATGTATGATAGATAGAGAGGTAGGAAATGAGGGATGTATGATAGATAGAGAGATAGGAAAAGAGACGATAGATAAACAGGTATAGCCAGGTAGTCAAACAGACAGACAGACAAATAGACATAGTGATAGACATTAAAAAAGAAACAGAACCATTAAAATATAAGTAAACTAATAATAGTATTGATTAAGAAGAAAAAAACCTCCTAAAATCTTAGCTTTTGACTAAATTATTTATGGTCGACTTTGGTTCTAAAAAGAAAGAAAAGGAAGGAAGGAAGATGTTTCTAAAATTTGTTAGAAGTAATTTAGTGAGACATGAGACGTTCTGGTTGAAGTAGGACTTCTCTACAATTGATGATGATGATGAACTGGCGGTTAGGAATCAATTATGTTTTATACAATACAAATTGAATAGATTTTATATAGAAATATATATACATATAGCTACATATACACGGAGAGGGAGAGAGTCAGTTTAATTCTATACCCTTCCTTGCAAGTCCAAACCTTTGCTCTTGTCAAATATATTCTCACACAATCCCTGAATTACAATTAGACAAGCCACCTACCCCTACCTCCTTCCCCCACACAGACCAGTGTGTTCCAATGTACACTCAATATATGTACACACACACACACACCACACATTCAATTTATTGCTGGTTACACTAGGGTTGAATGCCAAATACATGTTTACATTTTAAACAAACCATGAAGTATAAAAAACACAAATCAGAAAAAATAAAAGCGTGAGAACACTAATTATATTTTCATGCTTATATATATGTGTGTATGTGTAATTATTGGAGTAAATATACAATATATTAACAAATGGAAACTATATTTATAAAACCATATTTATTTCATTATACATATTTCAAGGGCCACCAAGGCAGATTATGGTGCGCTTTCATCAGATAAAATATAATACAGATTAGTTTTATAAATAAATATTGACATACCCTGAAAAAATGCAACCTTAAAGCGCACCATAATCTGCCTTGGTGGCCCTTGAAATATGTATAATGAAATAAATATGTATAATGAAATAAATATGGTTTTATAAATATAGTTTCCATTTGTTAATATATTGTATATATATATATATATATATATATATATGTATATAATTATAACAGTGACATAAACAGGTACTCAAGTTTCGTTGGGTATACCGTGCTGCCAGAATATATACATATATATGTATGTGAGTGTGTACGTGAGTGCGTATGTGCATGTATGTGTGTGTATATGTGTGTGTGTGTGCATGAGTGAGTGTATGCGTGTGTATATGTGTGTGTGAAACAGACATTTCACAGAGAGCACCACAACAGAAATATAAAACAAAACTGCTAAACTAACAAAACTCCAACTGAGACTGATTCTAGTATTTGTTAAACAAATACAGTGTGGGAATCAAGGACACGGAGATATGGTGTGTGTGTAGGTGTGTTGGTGTGTATATTGGTGTGTGTGTGTAGGTGTGTTGGTGTGTATATTGGTGTGTGTGTGTAGGTGTGTTGGTGTGTATATTGGTGTGTGTGTGTAGGTGTGTTGGTGTGTATATTGGTGTGTGTGTGTAGGTGTGTGTGAGTGTAGGTGTGTGTGAGTGTAGGTGTGTGTGAGTGTAGGTGTGTGTGAGTGTAGGTGTGTGTGAGTGTAGGTGTGTGTGAGTGTAGGTGTGTGAGTGTAGGTGTGTGTGAGTGTAGGTGTGTGTGTATTGGTGTGTGTAGGTGTGTTAGTGTGTGTTTGTGTGTATATATGTAGGTGCATAGGTGAGATGCATTTAATTGCATGTGTGTGTATATGTACACAAATACATATTCATATATACTGGGTAAATATGCACACACACACACACTATATATATATAGGTGTGTGTGTGCGTGTGTAGCAGGGAAAGCGGATGTTATAAGGACAATGAGGATATACAGTGTAAATATGCATACACACATACATACATGCACCTACATACATACACACACTGTCCCCTATTCCTTGGAAAGCAAGGATGTGACCAGACTGGAGGAAGAGAGAGATGGGGGATAGGGAGAGAGAGAGAGAGGAGAGGAAGAGAGAGATGGGGGTGGGGAGAGAGAGAGAAAGAGAGAGGGGAGAGGAAGAGAGAGAAACCACCAAACCAATTTACAAATATATCCGCCTCCTTCACTAGAATTCCTTGATGTAATTACTTCTATGTACCCCCTCCCCCCACACCAAACAGCAAATGACATCAC
>OZ024756.1:44106423-44126423 GCA_964016885.1 Eledone cirrhosa
TACCACCAGCACCACCACCACAGCTATTATCATCATCATCACCACCACCTCCACTACCACCACCACCACCACCATAGCTATGATAACCACTCACACAATAGCTATCATCAATTTATCTTGTCAAATATCACCACCACCACCCTCACCTCCACAATAGCTATCACCACCACCATCACCACCACAATAGCTATCACCACCACCACCACCACCTCCACAATAGCTATCACCACCACCACCTCCACAATAGCTATCACCACCACCATCACCACCTCCACAATAGCTATCACCACCACCACCTCCACAATAGCTATCACCACCACCATCACCACCACAATAGCTATCACCACCACCATCACCACCACCTCCACAATAGCTATCACCACCACCATCACCACCACAATAGCTATCACCACCACCATCACCACCACAATAGCTATCACCATCACCAATCCCATTATCACAACCCCAATAAGACAGTAAGATAGGGAGAGAATTGTTAAAATTCTTTGTATGTTCTTTGTTCCAGTTTAGAGGTCTCTGAGTTCAAATTCTGCTGAGGTCAACTTAAATTTTCATTCTTTAAGCTTGAGTGCTGAGGTCAACTGTTTCTCTGTATCTCTGACTCACTTCCTCTATCTCCTTCACTGGAAGAAATTGGCTGAGAAGGAATGAGCTTTGCCTGGTTTAAAGCAGAGATGCCCCCAAACATGCTGTATGTCCTTACGACACCCCTAACAACTCCATAGGGTGTTGCAGGTCTATACATACAAGACAATAAGAAACACCATGTTTGTGTGTAAGTATGTATTTGTGTGTAAGTTTGTATATATTATAAAAAGTTGGACCCAATAGCTGTGTCCTTGCCATTTCAACAGCTAATTCCAGACTTCTTAAACAATGTTTAATCTGATAAATTATTTATGAAAGCTAACCTCGGCGGGATTTGAACTCAGAACATAAAGGGCTGTAACTATTTTTATCAGGAAAATAATTTAGGAAAAATGAAAAATATTTTTTTTTTAAATGATGAAAAAGAAAATTCAGGTGTGACAAAGAGCAACAGGCTAAAGGCTGGTTTGATCCTTGTAATCTTATCATATCTATCTTTCTCCCTCCTTTTGTTTTGTGTGGGTGGATGTATTTGTGAGTCATGTTCATATAGAATAGAACATCTCACTAGAATGAATTTAATATATCAGTGAAACCCAAGATGGCTGCTTACTAGTGAAATGAGAAATGAATGAGAGAGGAGTGTGAAGACAAACAACAGTTCAAAAGACTGACTAGATAAGCAGCTTAGAGAAAGATTTACAAAATGAAGGTAGGAAATAATAGTAATGGTTTCTTATTTAGGCACAAGGCCAGCAATTTGAGGGGGAGGGAAAGTAGATTAAATCAACACCAGTGCGTTACTGGTACTATATTTTAATGACTCCGTAAGAATGAAAGGCAAAGCTAACCTTAGTGATTACATCATTATAATCACGACCAACAACAATTGTAATATATTCACATCTACTTAAAGATGATTTAGTAAAACATGTGTATTGTCTTCTGCCCAGTTAGATGACTGTCTTGATAGCTTCCACTCAAACTATGAAGTAGGTGTGAGGCTGAACAACTCCTTTAACTTAATGCGTCATGAAGAGGGGGGGGGGTACCAAAGAAGGCATCAGCAACTCCATATAGGGGTAACTTCATATAGGGAACATCATCATCAGTGATAATAAACCACCTTGTTGTCAAATCCCACTTTCATCTATATCACCACTAACCAGAGCTCAACATAACATTCTTCTTTTCTTAACCAGTAACTCCCTTTGTAGTTGTGTACCCCATGAAGGTGGGAGTGGTATTTCATTTTAAGAGCTTATAAAGGCAAAATCTGTTAACCCTTTCTTTACCATATTTCTAATGAAATAACTCTCTTTTACCTGTTTCAGCCATCCGGCTGAGGCCATGCTGGGGCACCGCCTATATTTTTCAATTTATTTTGAAAATAACCAAAAATTTAAAGGATTTTAATGAAATACCTTATTTCTTCATTATCAAACAAATTTTAGAACCTTAATAAAAGTTTCTAAAATAAAATTATGAAGGAAGATCTTAATATTATAAAAGATTAAACATTTTAAAATGAGTCGTTTTATATTATAAAACCAGAGCAGTTTACACAATTTGGTATCAAAAGGGTTAAAGAATAGTTTACCATCTTAATGTTTAGGGCATTACATTGGTTCCCTGCCAACTTTATTCTTTGATTATTACCCAGAATGGAACAAAGTGTTCATATTTCAAATATAAATTTCAACAAAAATGTCATCACATGAATGTTAATATGAGATTTGAAGAGGTGAAGTGTGAGCGTATGTATATGTGTATGTATGAACCTTGTCTTTTATCTGTGTCGTTGTATGTGTGTGTGTAGCGAGAGGTGAAGTTCAGACAATTTTATATAAGAAACTCTTGTGGTGTTCTAAACGCAAACTTTATATGTTAACCTTTTCATTAGCATAGGTTTCTCCCTACATACAAAAGGATGACTGTATCTGAAGTGCAATGCTGCATGGTAATGAAACGTGGGCTGTGACTGCAGACAACATGAAGCAACCATGCTTCGTTGGATGTGCAATGTAAATAAATGTGAGGGAAAGGCAGAGCTTGGATGATACGAGAGACAAGTTGGGTTTAAGAGGAATCTGAAGTGGTGTGTAGGAGAGAAGACTGTGTTGGTACAGATATGTGATGTAAAGTTGAGTAAGCATGTATGATATATAGGCTCACTTTTAGTTGATTAAGAATTAATGGAAGCATTATAGGTCAGTTCATTCTTGTTAAAGATATATTCAGTCTTGAATGAAGTGAAATATATTAAGTAAACCACCTCAGGTTAAAACTAACAGTCTTTGATCATTGGGTTAAACAAATAAATGGTAATATTTGTTTCAAATATAGGGCATAGGACAAGAAATTTGAAAGTTAAGGTAAATTATATTGATGACAGAAGAATGAGTGGCACAATGGTGATGATGTGTAAGGATGGGTTTATGGGGACACAAACACACATACTCATACAGAGACAAGATATACACACATACACAGATATACACACACACTCAAACACACACATACTCATACACACAAACACACACATACCCAATCACTGCCAAAGAAATCTTCAAAAGGCAACCTACTTATATATTCAAACAAAGATGGATGATTTCTAAATTATAATTATTTGTGAAAGAGAAAGAGAATACATTTTAAATACTAAAGGAAAAAAATATATACATATGTGTGTATATATATATATATATATACATACATACATACATACATACATACATACATACATACATACATACATACATACATACATACATACGTGTGTTTGTATACACATGTATATCATCATCATCATCATCATCGTTTAACCTCCATCTTCCACGCTTGCATGGGTTTGGATGGGAGTTTTCCCACTTGAGGCAAGAGTGGTTGTCTCGCTCGCAAAGGACTGTCTGCCCTTCCTAACACCAACCACGTTTACAGTGTGGACTGGGAGGTTTTTACCATGTTACCTACACGGCCACATTACAGCGTGGACTGTGTTTTTTTTTTTGTCGTGACACCTACACGACCTCATTTGTTTCGGACTGGATGTTGTGGTACCAACATAACTTTACATTGAAAGAGGTGGTGTGGATGGGGTGGGGGTAGTGGGACGGGGGTGTATTTTGTTAGAGGTGCCTACTGACTGTTGTAGGTTTCACTTTGTACTTAGGTAAGGCGGGTCTTCTGTATTACTGTGTAGCGCCAAAGATCTCGGTCCAGTGACATTGTCTTGGAGAGGTGTAAGTGTGTGAGGTCGGAATTTATCAAGTCGTCCCAGGTTTTTCTGGGTCTGCCTACTCCGTGGCTACCGTCTATTTTTATTGCCCTGCACTTTTTTATACAGCTGTCGTCTTTCATGCGCGTCATGTGACCATACCAACGTAGTCTTCTCTCGAGTAAACAACATCTGATCCCTCTTATTTTTAATTTTTCCCTTAGTTCGTTTATGCTTTGCCGTTCACGGATATTACTATTACACATCCAGCGGAGCATGCAAGCTTCGTTCCTCTCCAGTCTGCGTATATCCTCTGCACACAATGCCCATGTCTCACTGCCATGTAACATTGCTGTTCGTATGCAGGCATCATACAGCCTGCCTTTCATTTTTAGAGAGAACTCTTTAGCGGCCAATAGTGGTATAAGCTCTCTGAACTTTTTCCATCCCGTTCTGACCCTAGCTACTGTACTTTCAGAGCACCCTCCACCACTGCTGATTTTGTCACCCAAGTAACGGAAGGTGTCCACTATTTCTATAGAACCATCTGTGCAATGGAATGAGCTAGTATTCTGTGGGCACTTGCTGCTACTTATTGCACCAGAGCACCGGCCACATATAAAATCTATGTTCTTAGTTAGCTTACCTGTGATCCCACTACATCTTTTATGCACCCATACTTTGCGTTTGAGACATAAAATGGAGTTTCTACCTACTCCTTTCCTACACACTGAGCATGGCCATTTCCCGAATGGGACCGGTGCCCTATTTTCCTTCCTATAAACTAGAACTTTAGTCTTAGACAGGTTAATTTTAAGGCCTTTTGATTCTAGGCCATGCTTCCATGTTTGGAATTTCTTCTCTAGTTCGGCCATTGATTCAGCTATGAGCGTTAGATCATCTGCATATAGGAGTTCCCATGGGCAGCCGGTCTTGAACTCCACTGTTATAGCCTGAAGGGCAATAATAAATAGTAGGGGGCTAAGAACGGAGCCCTGATGAACACCAACTTTTACGCTAAACTCTTCACTATATTCGTTGTTAATTCTAACCTTGCTGACTGTTTCTTTATACATGGCTTGTATAGCTCTCACAAGCCATTCATCAACACCTAGTTTTCTAAGAGCCCACCAGATAATGGAACGGGGGACTGTCGAAGGCTTTCTCCAAGTCGACAAACGCTAAGTATAGGGGTTTACTTTTAGCTAGGTACTTCTCCTGTAGTTGTCGTACAATGAAAAGAGCGTCTGTGGTACTTTTACCTTACACAAACCCGAACTGTATTTCATCTAGATCAATTCTCTCTCTGAGCTATTACTTTTTCTGTGACCTCCATGACCTGGTCGATTAATTTAATGCCTCTATAGTTACTCCTATCTAGGGCATCTCCTTTACCCTTGTAGCAGTTAATGATGATGCTGCTACGCCAGTCCATCGGAACGACCCCATTCTGTATGACTTGGTTTACTATCCGGGTGACCATGGTGTGTCCCACCGTTCCAGAATCTTTCAGCATTTCAGCAACTATTTCCGAAGGCCCAGCCGCCTTACCCGTCTTCATATCTTTGATTGCCTTGCTTATTATACTACCTTCGATTAACACTGCTGGTCCCTCTATTGGGTCAATGTGGGGGAGACTGTCTTTCTCCCATTTATTCTCCTCATTTAGTAGCCTTTCGTAGTGACACTTCCAAGCTACCTTCTTATCAGCGTCAGTGATGGCAAGTACACCATCATCATTAAGGACACACTTCTCCCCGACAATATCACGGTTTTCCTTCACACATTGCCTAGCAATCCTGAACACCTCACGTTTTTGGTCCTTGCGTTGTAGAACATACTTGAACTTTCTTTCCTCTGCTTCCCTTCTTGCGAAGTACACTTGTCTCCTAGCTTCCCTCCTGGCCACTTGATAGTCTTCTCTACTCCCCCCATCCCGCCATACTTTCCAAGCCTGCTTTTCGGCCTTAATTGACTCCTCCACCTTACTGTTCCACCACCATGTTACTCTCCTCCTGCCTATAGGCCTGCTCCAGCCACAGACTTCGTCTACCGCCATCAGCAGGTTTGCTTTATATATATGTGTATGTGTGTGTGTATGATGAGAGCAATTAAAAGTAATGGGCTTTTCTTTTAATGAGAAAGTCTAATATATAATCTTCAAAGATAATTAATTAACATGTGTGTATATGTGTGTATTAATGTATGTGTCTGTATTAATATATGTGTATATGTCTGTATTAATATATGGGTATGTGTCTGTATTGATGTATGTGTATATGTCTGCATTGATGTATGTCTGAGTATATATATATTCAAGTATGTGTATATGTGTATGTAAGTGTGTATGTATCAATGTATGTTTACATGTGTATATATGGAAGTGTGACTACATGTGTATATATGGAAGTGTGACTACATGTGTATATATGGAAGTGTGACTACATGTGTATATATGGAAGTGTGTCTACATGTGTATATATGGAAGTGTGTCTACATGTGTATATATATGGAAGTGTGTATACATGTGTATATATATGGAAGTGTGTATACATGTGTATATATGGAAGTGTGTATACATGTGTATATATGGAAGTGTGTATACATGTGTATATATGGAAGTGTGTATACATGTGTATATATGGAAGTGTGTATACATGTGTATAAATGGAAGTGTGTATACATGTGTATATATGGAAGTGTGTATACATGTGTATATATGGAAGTGTGTATACATGTGTATAAATGGAAGTGTGTATACATGTGTATATATGGAAGTGTGTATACATGTGTATATATGGAAGTGTGTATACATGTATATATATGGAAGTGTGTATACATGTATATATATATATGGAAGTGTGTATACATGTATATATATGGAAGTGTGTATACATGTGTATATATATATGGAAGTGTATCTACATGTATATATATAAGGAAGTCTGTCTACATGTGTATATATTTGTATATATGGAAGTGTGTCTACATGTGTATATATGTGTATATATGGAAGTGTGTCTACATGTGTATATATGTGTATATATGGAAGTGTGTCTACATGTGTATATATGGAAGTGTGTCTACATGTGTATATATGGAAGTGTGTCTACACAAAGAATTAATCTTTTTTATGGATTAACAGAGATTAAATAAACAAAAAAAAAAGTCGGTAAAGGAGATTATGTGTGGAAGTGGGGAGATTTTATAGTGTGTGTACCTGTATATATATATGTATGTATGTGTCTATATATATATGTGTGTGTGTATGTATGTGTCTATATATATATATGTGTATGTATGTGTCTATATATATATATACATATGTATGTGTGTGTGTGTGAGAGCTACAGGGGGGAGGGGGTGAATAAAAAGGAAAAATATCTTAAGAACACTACAGTAGGAAACGTTTTGTTGAAGTGGAGAATTATTGTTGTTATATGGTGGGAGGTAGGTGTTATTGTTATATGGTGGGAGGTAGGTGTTATTGTTATATGGTGGGAGGTAGGTGTTATTGTTATATGGTGGGAGGTAGGTGTTATTGTTATATGGTGGGAGGTAGGTGTTATTGTTATATGGTGGGAGGTAGGTGCTGTTATATGGTGGGAGGTAGGTGCTGTTATATGGTGGGAGGTAGGTGTTATTGTTATATGGTGGGAGGTTGGTGCTGTTATATGGTGGGAGGTAGGTGTTATTGTTATATGGTGGGAGGTTGGTGTTATATGGTGGGAGGTTGGTGTTGTTATATGGTGGGAGGTAGGTGTTATTGTTATATGGTGGGAGGTAGGTGTTATTGTTATATGGTGGGAGGTTGGTGTTATTGTTATATGGTGGGAGGTAGGTGTTATTGTTATATGGTGGGAGGTAGGTGTTATTGTTATATGGTGGGAGGTAGGTGTTATTGTTATATGGTGGGAGGTAGGTGTTATTGTTATATGGTGGGAGGTAGGTGTTATTGTTATATGGTGGGAGGTAGGTGCTGTTATATGGTGGGAGGTAGGTGCTGTTATATGGTGGGAGGTAGGTGTTATTGTTATATGGTGGGAGGTTGGTGCTGTTATATGGTGGGAGGTAGGTGTTATTGTTATATGGTGGGAGGTTGGTGTTGTTATATGGTGGGAGGTTGGTGTTGTTATATGGTGGGAGGTAGGTGTTATTGTTATATGGTGGGAGGTTGGTGTTATTGTTATATGGTGGGAGGTTGGTGTTATTGTTATATGGTGGGAGGTTGGTGTTGTTATATGGTGGGAGGTTGGTGTTATTGTTATATGGTGGGAGGTTGGTGTTGTTATATGGTGGGAGGTTGGTGTTATTGTTATATGGTGGGAGGTTGGTGTTATTGTTATATGGTGGGAGGTAGGTGTTATTGTTATATGGTGGGAGGTAGGTGTTGTTATATGGTGGGAGGTAGGTGTTATATGGTGGGAGGTAGGTGTTGTTATATGGTGGGAGGTAGGTGTTGTTATATGGTGGGAGGTAGGTGTTGTTATATGGTGGGAGGTAGGTGTTGTTATATGGTGGGAGGTAGGTGTTATTGTTATATGGTGGGAGGTAGGTGTTATTGTTATATGGTGGGAGGTAGGTGCTGTTATATGGTGGGAGGTAGGTGCTGTTATATGGTGGGAGGTAGGTGCTGTTATATGGTGGGAGGTAGGTGTTATTGTTATATGGTGGGAGGTAGGTGTTATTGTTATATGGTGGGAGGTTGGTGTTGTTATATGGTGGGAGGTTGGTGTTGTTATATGGTGGGAAGTTGGTGTTATTGTTATATGGTGGGAGGTTGGTGTTATATGGTGGGAGGTTGGTGTTATTGTTATATGGTGGGAGGTTGGTGTTATTGTTATATGGTGGGAGGTTGGTGTTATTGTTATATGGTGGGAGGTTGGTGTTATTGTTATATGGTGGGAGGTTGGTGGTGTTGTTATATGGTGGGAGGTAGATGTTATTGTTATATGGTGGGAGGTAGGTGTTATTGTTATATGGTGGGAGGTTGGTGTTATTGTTATATGGTGGGAGGTAGGTGTTGTTATATGGTGGGAGGTAGGTGTTGTTATATGGTGGGAGGTAGGTGTTGTTATATGGTGGGAGGTAGGTGTTGTTATATGGTGGGAGGTAGGTGTTGTTATATGGTGGGAGGTAGGTGCTGTTATATGGTGGGAGGTAGGTGTTATATGGTGGGAGGTAGGTGTTATATGGTGGGAGGTAGGTGTTATATGGTGGGAGGTAGGTGTTATATGGTGGGAGGTAGGTGTTATATGGTGGGAGGTAGGTGCTGTTATATGGTGGGAGGTAGGTGCTGTTATATGGTGGGAGGTAGGTGCTGTTATATGGTGGGAGGTAGGTGTTATATGGTGGGAGGTAGGTGTTATATGGTGGGAGGTTGTTATATGGTGGGAGGTTGTTATATGGTGGGAGGTTGTTATATGGTGGGAGGTAGGTGTTGTTATATGGTGGGAGGTAGGTGTAGCAACAGGGTGTTTACAAGGCAGCAACACATTACCTCAGACAGATTGGTACTTCTCACACTAATATATTAGCTAAGGAGACTCCTCACACTCACATGTATGTATATATACACACACATATATACATACGTACGTACATATACATACATATACACATATCCATAAACATACATATAAACCAGAAGATACATATATAAACATATATACATGAAGATATAAACAAAGAAACACATACATAGATGTAATAACAATTTGGTTTGTTTTTCTTTTGTTTTTTTTTTCCCTGTAATTTTATTTTATTTCGAGATAGTAACAGTTTGGAAATTAATTAAATTAAACAACTAACGAATGTTTTATACCAATTTGTGGAACTATGCCAAGCTCTAAGTCAATAACAGATCGTTAAGAATTGGATAAGGGTAAACATAGTGAGACTAGTAGATAGAAATAACTGAAAAAAGTGGTTGCTGCTTGTTTAAAAACAACACAGCCAGACTCAGTCTAATTGCTTTTACATCATAACAGCAACGACAATTTCATGATTAAAGGAGAAAAAAGTATTGATTTTATTGATCTTTTATTGAGGAAAAGGAATAGTTTATAAATTCTACTTCGATGAAAATTAAGATTATTGGCTCTCTCTCTCTCTCTCTCTCTCTCTCTCTCTCTCTCTCTCTCTCTCTCTCTCTCTCTCTCTCTCTCTCTCTCTCTCTCTCTCTCTCTCTCTATATATATATATATATCCAAAATTAAAATTAAGGGTTGTCATGTCTGAGAGACATGCACCATATCCACTGTAGAATAAGCTCAAAGATTCCTATGAATAGATCTGAGCATTTGGATATATATACGGCCCCTTGATTGTTGAGCTAATTCAGTTGAATAGACTCAGCTGCTATTTCTGTGCAATGTGTGTATTATTTTTTAAATGCAACACGTGGTTCAAGTCATTCACAGTTGCATTTGCTTTGTAAACGCAGATAGTTATCTTCTCCTTTGGTGAACATCCAAGAATTTGACTACTGTGTTTTACAGATTAATTGGTGAAATATATTTCTTACTTAAAGAAATATATACAAAGGAGATTAATCATTTTAAAAGGTATCTATATTTGAAGTTCTAGTTAAACTTTAATTGGTTACCTACCTAGCTATGTGTGCTTACATTCTTTACAAATTATTCCCTGTGATTGTTTCATATGTTTATTTTATATATATATATATATATGTCAATCTATTTCTAGTTGATATATATATATATATATATATATATATATATATATTCTCATAATACACAGATAATTGATAAGAGGTCGACATGATAAAAAAATATCAAATAAAATATCGAACTGTTAGAAATAGTAAGTAAAACTCCTTTCAATAACACCCTAATGGCTTTTTGTTAGAAAAAAAGAAAAATAAAGAAAAAAGGGGAGGATTAGAGGATCGATAATATAGTTGTAAGATATGACTGTATGTATCCCCTACCCCAGGAGGTGGTGTCATTGTGACATCAGACAGGGGAGTCATTGGACATTTCAAACTTGGAATGGTATTTGTTTTATCGACCTCTCGAAAGGATGAAAGGCAAGTCTTTCTCTCCACCATTATATTGACTGCCAATTCTCTGCCTCACTCCTACATATATAAGTAATTAATATACGTATATAAGTAATTAATATACGTAGATAAGTAATTAATATTTTTAGTAAATCGCTCCGAATTCTTCATTAATTAATCCAAATATAAAGTATTTCATTAGAAATTTGGTAATGAAAGACTGAAGTAGATAAAATATGTCAAGCATGGCTCCTGAAGAAGATGAGTGTCTTGATAAATTATAAGATAGATCCCAGATTGCCATATATTGATTTTTATCAAACAATCAATCAATAGGTGCCGCTTCTTTCACAGATTCCCTTCACTCTCTGTCACCATCCAATTCTATCATTCACCATATTCAGCAGGTGAGAGGGATTGTGTCCCGGTGAGTCAGATGTGACTAAAAAGGTTCAAATCAATCTAGAAAGACATCCAGTTATAAAACTGCTGCCTCAACAAGTCTCATCCAACCCATGCCTGGGAGAGCAAATATATTACCGTGCTGAAGATGATTGAGTGTGTGTGTACACATGCAGACACACTCGGATGCACACACAAACACACTCAGATACCCATACACACATGTAGACAGAGACACACACACATATAGACAGAGGCAGATAGAGACAGACACCCACATGTAGACCAAGACACACACACATGTAGATAGAGACCCACACATGTAAACAGACACACCCACATGTAGACAGAGACCCACACATGTAGACAGAGACACCCACACATTCAAATGTCTGACTAAGGCTAAAAGAGATAAGAGAATGCATTAGTTATTCAGTTATTCCCATGATACAATTGAGGAGTGTAAAGATATAACACCAGGGTGTGTGATATCATCCTAGCAGTAAACTAAGCTGTGTAATATATCAAACAAACAGTATCAGATTAAATATAGCACAACGATATTTCCATGCTGTAAAGGATATATAGTATCAGGATTAGTCAGAAGATATTTAAGCTGAACAGAGCAGTGCTTTCAAACTATTGTAATATCACACAATATCACACACTGCAGCCAATCACTGTCTAGTGGAGTGTAGAAAGAGTATGTATAATATCTAAATGTGATAAACAAGATATACTATAGCAACTAAATGTAATAAAGATATATGTATGCTATGAAAAAAGCTATGTAGCATATAATAGAAATGTAAGACCCATCTGTGAATATAACCACAGTATCAATATGTAGATATGTATAGTATCTAAATATAATCAAGATATCTATGAGATATAACACGTCTATGTAGTATACCATAGAAAGGTAGGTAAGGTCCATCTGTGAATATAACCACAGTATTAATATGTAGCAACATTTGTAGAAAGAAGCGAATAGAAGTTAGATCCTATGAAGAATATCAAGCAATACTATCAACATATAGTAAGTGATATCAAAAGGATGTCTTATATCTAGTGGTTGTATATATATAAATATGCATATGCTGTCATGACATACAGCATGTCTTGGACATTTTAAAACTTGGCAGAGCCCATCCCTTCTCCAGGACTGAACACAGTCTCTCTCTCTCTACATTTCGTTTGGGAGAAATACTTTTGGTTTAGCAACATTTCAGTTGACAAACGGCCTTCAAGAACGAATTAAGTTCATAACTGAGGTTCCACTGTACAAAGATTTATATACCATTTTAAGATCCTGCAAAGATTTAACAGAAAATATCTATATAAAAAAATAAAATTAATTAAAAAAATAACAGGTTTGTTAATTCAAATGTTTATAATATCTTTATTTTTGGACAGATTATTGTGAAACACTTGGATATTGCATAAAACTGAGTGAAACACTGGGATATTGCATAAAACTGACACATATTCACATAGGCAGTGATTCACTCAATGTATGTTGGGTTTTGATCTCAGAAAAAATAATATGTAAAGAGTTCAGTGTTCATTTTATTAGGGTTTTTTTCTTTTGAAGAAAATATAGACCCAGAGTGAAAAGAAAGAAATGTTTTTTGCATTTTTTTTTTGTTCAGAAATTATTTTTATAGCTTTTATTCCACAGGGAAGAAGGATATGAGCAGACTTTTAAATCGATTCCTTTCCATTTCATACAGTTTCTTTGACTACCGGATTTCCAGCACTTACACACACACAAACACATATATACATACATGCATACATACATATAATCACACACAAACACATACACACATATACACTCATATTAAAAAGGAAATCAATTGAGAAAGAAAGAGGAAAAAGTGCAATTACTAAAGCACTTTGAGAAGTGATTTACTAAGAATAAAGTAGAGAGGGAAAAGAAGGTAAACATTAGATGGGGGGGGGGGCATGAAACAACAAAAGTGCTCAAGAACTGGGAGTTTGATCAGAAATCTAAAGGCAGCAGATTAAGGTTAACTCTTTCATTTCTAATGGAAAAAAAAAGCTCTGCCTATGATTTTCAAATAATAAAGAATATATAATTTTCAAGAATGGTAAAGTAATGAGAGTAGAATTTCAGAGATGTTCAAGTCAAACACAGAAAAAGAAAACAGCATTGAAAAGGAAGGAAAGATGAAGGACTATTACGCAATGGAAGGGAAGAGGGTGACAGACTCTACATGGAGGGGTTTCTCATTATCAATCTAGTGTTTGCCTGGCTGATCCCAAATGATAGAAAGTGAGAAACATTTTCAAATATTTTCAAATAATTTTGAAAATAATCAAGAACTTAGAGGGATTCAGAGGGATTCTTATCAATCTAGTTGAAAATAATAAAGAATTTATAAGAATTTCTCATTGCAACACAACAGAGGTCCTTCAATTAGGATAGAAGGCCTTTTTTTATATATAAATACTTTAAACCTTTTGTTACCTTACTTCTAATGAATAACACTGCCTAATGATGTTTCAAATAATTTTCGAGAGATTTAGTATATAACTTTTTCATTATCAAGCTGGTATTTAGAACATAACTTAACAAAATCTTTCAGAAAATTATGATGGAAGGTTTCTAGATAAATATAAGCACTTTAAGATAAACAGTTTTGTAGTGTAGAAGCAGGGGTGGGTTCAGGCAGTTTAGTATCAACAGGTTAAAGATATGAAATAAATTATTTCACTCTCTTCCCTGTACCAGGGGTGGTTTCAGCTGGATTAGTATTAACGGGTTAAAGATAAAAAAAATATATTATCTTACTTTACTCCATGTATAGAAGTCGGTATTAGATAATGATAATGTTTGTAACCCAAACTAGTATATGTGTGGGGGGGGGGTCTGGGGGGGGGGGTCTGTAAGAGGATGGAGAAGGAAGAAAGCATGTGGCAGTGACAGAAGTTAGAGATATATATACAGGGTATCCCAAAAAATGTATACACACTTCAATAGCATTCTAATAAATTTTTGTATACATTTTTGGGGACACCCTATATCATCATCATCATCAGGTTTAGCGTCCGTGTTCCACGCTTGCATGGGTTTGGACGGGGGTTTTCCCACTTGAGGCAAGAGTGGTTGTCTTGCTCGCATAGGACTGTCTGGCGGGTTTTCTACAGTTGGATGCCCTTCCCAACACCAACCACATTTACAGTGTGGGGCTGGGAGGTTTTTACCGTGTTGCCTACACGGCCACATTACAGCGTGGACTGTCTGGCGGGTTTTCTACAGCTGGATGCCCTTCCTAACACCAACCACATTTACAGTGTGGGGCTGGGAGGTTTTTACCGTGTTGCCTACACGGCCACATTTACAGCGTGGACTGTGTGTTTTTTGTCGTGACACCTACACGATCTCATTTGTTTCGGCCTGGATGTTGTGGGACCAACATAACTTTACATTGAAAGGGGCTGTGTGGAGGGACGGGGGTGTGTTTTGATAGAGGTGCCTACTGACTGTAGTAGGTTTTTACTTTGTATTTAGGTAAGGCGGGTCTTCTCTATTACTGAGTACCGCCAAAGGTCTCGGTCCAGTGACATTGTCTTGGAGAGGTGTAAGCGTGTGAGGTCGGAATTTATCAGCTCGTCCCATGTTTTTCT
Source organism: Eledone cirrhosa (assembly GCA_964016885.1). Taxonomy (NCBI): domain Eukaryota; kingdom Metazoa; phylum Mollusca; class Cephalopoda; order Octopoda; family Eledonidae; genus Eledone; species Eledone cirrhosa. The sequence goes on from OZ024756.1 coordinate 44,121,330, forward strand.
GGGTCTGCCTACTCCGTGGCTACCGTCTATCTTTATTGCCCTGCACTTTGTTATACAGCTGTCGTCTTTCATGCGCATCACGTGACCGTACCAACGTAGCCTTCTCTCGAGTAAACAACATCTGATCCCTCTTATTTCTAATTTTTTCCTTAGTTCGTTTATGCTTTGCCGTTCACGTATATTACTATTGCACATCCAGCGGAGCATGCAAGCTTCGTTCCTCTCTAGTCTGCGTATATCCTCTGCACACAATGCCCAGGTCTCACTGCCATGCAGCATTGCTGTTCGTATGCAGGCATCGTATAACCTGCCTTTCATTTTTAGGGAGAACCCTCTAGCGGCTAATAGTGGTATAAGCTCTCTGAACTTTTTCCATCCAGTTCTGACTCTAGCTACTGTACTTTCAGAGCACCCTCCCCCACTGCTGATTTTGTCACCCAGATAACGGAAGCTGTCCACTATTTCTATAGAACCCTCTGCGCAGTTGAAGGAGCTAGTATTTTGTGGGCACTTGCTGCTACTTATTGCACCAGAGCACCGGCCACATGTAAAATCTATGTTCTTAGTTAGCTTACCTGTGATCCCACTACATCTTTTATGCACCCATACTTTGCATTTGGGACATAAAATGGAGTTTCTACCTACGCCTTTCCTACACACTGAGCATGGCCATTTCCCCGATGGGACCGCCGCCTTATTTTCTTTCCTACAAACTAGAACTTTAGTCTTAGCCAGGTTAATTTTAAGGCCTTTTGATTCTAGGCCGTGCTTCCACGTTTGGAATTTCTTCTCTAGTTCGGTCATTGATTCAGCTATGAGCGTTAGATCATCTGCGTATAGGAGTTCCCATGGGCAGCCGGTCTTGAACTCCTCTGTTATAGCCTGAAGGGCAATAATAAATAGTAGGGGGCTAAGTACAGAGCCCTGATGGACACCAACTTTTACGCTAAACTCTTCACTATATTCGTTGTTAATTCTAACCTTACTGACTGTTTCTTTATACATGGCTTGTATAGCTCTCACAAGCCATTCGTCAACACCTAGTTTTCTAAGAGACCACCAGATAATGGAACGGGGGACTCTGTCGAAGGCTTTCTCCAAGTCGACAAAAGCTAAGTATAGGGGTTTACTTTTAGCTAGGTACTTCTCCTGTAGTTGTCGTACAATGAAAAGAGCGTCTGTGGTACTTTTGCCTGACACAAACCCGAACTGCATTTCATCTAGATCAATTCTCTCTCTGATTAGTTGCGCTATTACTTTTTCCGTGACCTTCATGACCTGGTCGATTAATTTAATGCCTCTATAGTTACTCCTATCTAGGGCATCTCATATATATATATATATATATATATATATATATATATATATATACATACATACATACAGAGAGAGAGAGGGGGGGAGACAGAGCTAGAGCTAGATAGAAAGAGAAAAAGGGGAATATCATACTTTGCCAACATCCCTATCTCTGCAGAAGAAATGTCAATAGATGGAATTAATGATATAATTTGACCACACCTTATATGGTAGTGGATGAAATAATTATGGTAGATTCTTGCATAGTAATTTAGAGATTATCCAAGTAATTAGTAAATAAAAACTCCCATAAACTATTTCATACCAAACTGCCTGAAACTGGTTTAATTCTACAAAAGGTTAAGTAATGCTCCAAATATTAAAGTTTGTGTAGGGGTTTCATTCGTGGCGAGTTGATTTGTTGAGTATGTTGCTTCATTTCACAGTTCTTCACAATAGGACCCCAGTCACCTATAATGAAAATACCCAAGAAACCTCATAAGAAGCCAAATTTACCTGAACAGGGGTGAGCTGTAAATTTTATTTCATTTTTTTTTTTTAGGTTAGGGGTTCCTTTGGGCAGTAAAATACATAAAGGGAGTGTTCTGCACATGAAATACAAATACAAATACAGGGGCCACTCCATTCCCTTCGAAATATACACCCTTTAGCAATTAAAATACAATAGTATGAAAATACAATAGTATATATAGAGTAATGTAAATGCTAAAGGGTTAAATGACAATAATTGAATTGTTTGAGTTAGAAACAAGACTAATGGTTAAATGTGGGTACATTTCTTGGAGGGGACACATCCATATGGTAATATGATTTGAACATTCTTCAATCAACAGAGATTAATGTAAAGAAGAGGACATGCCTCATACTTTCACCATTTCACTTCAAATACTAGATTCATTTCAACAGACATCAATATAGTTCAATATTCTTCCATCAATTGATATTATTGGATTTATTGATTTAGATTTTAGCTATTACAAGAGTTTTTGTCTTTTTAGCTGTTGAAACGGTCGGAGCTCAGCCATCTTTTCCTATTACCCACTCTACTACCCTAAGCATTGAGTACTCTGGTGCCTTATGGTCCACCTGGTTACTTACCATATTTCCTTTGTTATATATATATATACACACATACAACCCTTGCTAGCAGGGAAAACATATGTTACATGATTATATATAGAAAGAGAGAGATGAAGTTGTAGGGAATATTTGCCATAAACCCGTTTACTCACAATTACTCACTCTATGAGATGTGGTTTCAAAGTGTATCGAGTAAAACTTGTCTCAGAGTGCTAACCAAGTGTACATTTGTAATATGGCATTTGCACCTTATACACACACACACACACACATATATATATATATATATATATATATATATATATATATATAGCCTCTTCTACTTCCCTTCCTCCTTAGCATCATAGTAATAAAACTGTTTTTTTGCATCTGTCATTTCTTGAACTATATATAGGTATATATATATATATATACACACACACACACACATCATCATCATCATAGATTTTCCATCAGCTTTTATTTATATATACATCTTTTTATACAAGTATTTACAAATGAATGTAGATTTATATACACACATGCTGACATACACTTGGTCTAGCTGTATATACACACAACAGATAAATATGCAAATACACTTGATGTGTCTGCATATACATACACACATATACACTCGGTGTAGCTGTATATACATACACACATATACACTCGGTATAGCTGTATACACATACAGACATACATAAAACGATATATACACACACACACACACAGATACATATGCAATATACACTTGGTGTAGATGTATGTATATATGGAGGCACATGGCTTAGTGGTTAGAGCATTGGCCTTGCAATCGAAAGGTTGTGAGTTCAATTCTCAGACCGGGTGATGTGTTGTTTCCTTGAGCAAGACACTTTATTTCACATTGCTCCAGTTTACTCAGCTGTAGAAATGAGATGATAGGGACTTGGGTCCCTATCATTCCACTACAAAGTGGTCGTGATGGTGCCACGGCAAAAAAGCACCCAGCACTCACTGTAAATGAGGTTGGTGTTAGGAAGGGCATCCAGCTGTAGAAATCAAGCCGGAATCAGTTCCCGTCCCACCCTTGCAAGCAGGGAAAAGCGGACGTAAAATGAAATGATGATGAAATGATGATATACACATATGCAGACACACAGAAATATATAGCCTGTGTAGATGTATGAATGTATACACACAGACACGCATATATAAATATATATATATTCTATGTATATATATATATATTCTATGTATATATATATATTCTATGTGTATATATATATATATATATATATTCTTTGAAGGCACATGGCTTAGTGGTTAGAGCATTGGCCTTGCAATCGAAAGGTTGTGAGTTCAATTCTCAGACCGGGTGATGTGTTGTTTCCTTGAGCAAGACACTTTATTTCACATTGCTCCAGTTTACTCACCTGTAGAAATGAGGTCCATATATGGGGTCCATATCATTCCACTGCAAAGTGGTCATGGAGGTGCCATGGCAAAAAAGAACCCAGTACTCAGTGTAAATGAGGTTGGTGTTATGAAGGGCATCCAGCTGTAGAAATCAAGCCAGAATCAGTTCCCGTCCCACCTTTGCAAGCAGGGAAAAGTGGACGTAAAATGATGATGATGATACATATATATATATTCTATATATATATGTATATATATAGAATATATATATATATATAGAATATATATATATATTCTATATATATATATATATATATAGAATATATATATATATTCTATATATATATATTCTATGTATATATATATATATATATATATATTCTATGTATATATATATATATATATTCTATGTATATATATATATATATTCTATGTATATATATATATATTCTATGTATATATATATATATATATATATATAGTGTAATATACGTAGTGGAAGGTAATATCCGTAGTGGTAGAGCACTCAGTCCATGGGAGGAGTTAGTAATGGACATAATTAACCACTTCGGATATTACCTTCCACTATATATATATATATATATATATATATATATATACACACACACAGACACATATATATATACACACACAGACACATATATATATATATACACACACACAGACACATATATATATATATATACACACACAGACACATATATAGAAATATCTAGTCTATGGAAGAGTTTAATGGTGAGAATGATGTGAAAATCTGCTGACTCATCTGAGAGGAGCTGTAACTAAAACATCTCAAGAGGCAGTTACTGTTGCTGACACTGTACATAGGGGTGTGTATATAGGGGTGTATATATGTATAGGGGTCTGTGTATATAGGGGGGGGGGTATATATAGGGCTGTGTGGGTATATATAGGTGAGTATGTATATATATATATATTTATGTAGGTGTGTGTGTATATATATATATAAAGGTCTCATGTCTGTGTGTGTATATGTCATGTCTGTGTGTGTGTGTGTATGTGTTGCTATGGTAATATTTAAAAGGACATAAGTGTAGTAGAGAGAGAGTGGGAGAGAAAGGAAGAAGGATAGAGGGAGAGAAAGGAAGAAGGATAGAGTGAAAGAGAGGAACAGATGATAAAACAAACGAAAAGAAATGAATGAAATGCAGAGAGAGAGAGGGGGGGGGGCAATTAACATGATGTCAATTATGTTTATTAGCAGACATCGATTTAAGAGGCAAAGAAGTAAATATTCACACAACATGGTGACTAGTGAGACTTGTTAAACAACTT
>OZ024756.1:44131423-44140920 GCA_964016885.1 Eledone cirrhosa
AAGAGAGTTGTATATGTGAGAGAGGGAGAGAGAGAGATTGTATATATGAGAGAGAGATTGTATATATATGAGAGAGAGATGTGAAGGAGTATATATTTGTTAGACATTAAAAGGGTGTATATTTGGCAGAGATCATATAAAGAATGTATTTTTTAGCAGAGAGAGAAGGGTGAGTGGGTGTATATATATATATATATATATATATATATATTATATATATATATATATATATATATATATATATATATATATATATATATATATATATATATATATATATATATATAGGCACATGGCTTAGTGGTTAGAGCATTGGCCTTGCAATCGAAAGGTTGTGAGTTCAATTCTCAGACCGGGTGATGTGTTGTTTCCTTGAGCAAGACACTTTATTTCACATTGCTCCAGTTTACTCAGCTGTGGTCGTGGAGGTGCCACGGCAAAAAAGCACCCAGCACTCACTGTAAATGGGGTTGGTGTTAGGAAGGGCATCCAGCTGTAGAAATCAAGCCAGAATCAGTTCCCATCCCACCCTTGCAAGCAGGGAGAAGCAGACATAAAATGATTCTATGATTCTATATATATATTGGGAGAGAGGAGGGGGATTAAATGAGAATCTATATGTACACCTGTGAGATTGTGCTTTTGTGTGAATGCATATATAGAGAGAGATTGCAAATAAGGAGTGGGAGTGTGTGTGTGCAATGATAGAGTGCTAGTAAGTGCATATGTCTGTGTGTGTGTGTGTGTGTGTCTGCTAATGCAATGATCAGTGACTATATGTGTATTCAACAATGTGTGTGTCATCCTGTGCTCAAGCAACTGATCAATGTGTGTGTGAGTGTGTGTTAGTGTTAGTGTGTGTCAGTGTTAGTGTGATTGAGAGAAGCTGGAAAGAGGAGGAGGTAGAAGATGTGGAAAGGAGTGGAAGCTGCCTGAAGGAATCGATTGGATGCAAATAAAAGCTAGCAGTTGACTCACATTCACTGCAGCAACATCGATCTGGGATTGTGACGACTGGGGTGGTGGGGTGTGTGTGCAGGGGGGGGGGTGACAAGGACGGCTGTGGTGGGGAGACTGGTGTGACAGTGGTGATGATAGCTGGTGTGGAAAAGAAGTGTGTGCATGTGTGAGTGTATCTGTCTATATGTATATATATATAGTGTGTGTATAAGTGCTTGTGTGACTAGGAAGAATGATGTATAACTGAGTATATAATAATAATAATGAAAATATTGTGTACAGTGCTCAGGTGCACTACAACTCATAGAAAGGGTGGTGTGTATATTACTAAGGAGAATGATGTGTATATGTGTGTATATATATATATATATGTATGTAGTATATAATTAGAAAGGAGGAGGTCCTTGCAATCAAGGAAAACAAATGTATGATGATGATGATATGTGACTAGAGAGATGTATGGATATTATATTATAATGTGTTTAGGTGTGAGATAGATAGGTGGGGTGATAGTTGATAGATAGGTAGATGAGGTGATAGTGTGGTAGTTGATAGATAGGTAGATGAGGTGATAGTGTGGTAGTTGATAGATAGGTAGATGAGGTGATAGTGTGGTAGTTGATAGATAGGTAGATGAGGTGATAGTGTGGTAGTTGATAGATAGGTGGGGGTGGTAGTTGGTAGTTGATAGGTAGATAGATGTGATAGTATGGTAGTTGATAGGTAGATAGATGTGATAGTATGGTAGTTGATAGGTAGATAGATGTGATAGTATGGTAGATGTGATAGGTAGGTAGATGTGATAGGTAGGTAGATGTGATAGTATGGTAGTTGATAAGTAGGTAGATGTGATAGTATGGTAGTTGTTAGGTAGGTAGATGTGATAGTATGGTAGTTGTTAGGTAGGTAGATGTAATAGTATGGTAGTTGCTATCAGCAATGGTAGGACTAGAAATAACTCCACAATTCCACTAATAAAACAATAAGAATCAAACAAAAAATCCTTTCTATACTCTCCCGCCCCCCTCTAACTCAACAGCGCATCTTTAACCCCTCCCCACACAACACTGTATTTCACATTCAACAACTAGATATGTATGTGTGTTTATGTGTGTGTATATAAGCCTGTATATATATATATATATATATGTGTGTATATGTGTGTGTCCTTCCTTTCACTAATTTCTTCTCTCATATCAACATATCTCTCTCCCCTCCTTATGTTCAACAACATCCTCTCTACTTATATATTTACCAAATCTTACTTCATTCAACTAGATGTCTCTCTCCTTCCTCTCTTTCACTAATTTCTTCTCATATCAACATCTCTCTCTCTCATCATCCCCTACTCAATCATTTACTAAGTCTACCTCATTCAATATTTTTACCCACACCCTAATTTTTTAAATTTCATATCAAATCACTTGCCTGTCTTTTTTTCTCATGCAACACAGCACTCCTCTCTTATTTATACTTATCTCTCTCTCTACCAAGCTAGCTACCAATCTATCTACCAAGCTAGCTACCAATCTATCTAACTAGCTAGGTATCAGACTATCAAGCTATTCAGCAAGCTAGCTATCAAACAATTTATCAATCAATCAATCTATTTTTCATTGAACATCTATTTACAATTTGTAAAGATCCTTCATATTTAACACCATTCTACTATACAACAGGTTTTATTCATGAGCAAACATTATGAAGACTGCTTTTCATACTACATCGTGTGTGTATATATATATATATATATAAAGAATGATTAATAAAACAGGTAGACATCATAAAAAGGTAATTTATTCCAGGTGTTTACAAATGTTTCATTAGTAGTTACACAGCCTAGTCATGCTATATGCAAATTAGTAGTTATTAATTTGCAGATACTCAATATGCAGATACTATATATATATATATATATATATATATATATATATGGTGGCTGCCAACTCGTTTTCGAGTACGGCCACTACTTTATATCCATGTAGGAGAACCCCTACCAATGCGCTGAAGGAGTGTGACTTTTTAGTCCAGCCAGCGACTTGAAAACTCTGGTACAAACACTACACTTGTCACAATTATTGACACATAGTGCTGGGCCCATGGTACCATGTGATGACAAGTGCAGAGAGATCTCCAGATATAAAGCAATGCCTGCGCCGTGAAGCTTTTATAGTGAGCAAAGGCACTGCACAAAGCCAGTCCCACTCTCTTAACTAAGATGATATTTACCAAAAAGAAGAACAAGTCAACATCATTGGATACCATCAGGGTTGCAGGTGTTATATCAGAGTTTTCCTTCTCCTAGAATTCTGCCTTGACAAAGGCTAAGGGGTCATCTCTCCCGGTGATTTTGGATGGCCATTGACTCTTAAGAGCTCCTTGGCCCTTTGACAGGTTGTTTTTAGTCCTGCAGGATGTCCAAAGTCACCCTCCTCACCAAAAACCTTGGTGGGGTTGCTAGTTTAGTCGCCAACGACATATATACATACATACATACATACATACATATATATACAATATATTAATAAATGGAAACTATATTTATAAAACCATATTTATTTTATTATATATATTTCAAGGGCAACCAAGGCAAATTATGGTGTGCTTTCATCAGATAAAATACAGATTTGTTTTATAAATAAATATTGACATACCCGGAAAAAAGACAACCTTAACGGTTGGAGCTTCCAACCGTTTATTTATTAATATATTGTGTATTTACTCCACTAACTTGTTGAGTGCTTTATATCAGTTATAAAAATGTTTAAGTTTGTTAAATCCCAACAAATTAAATATAACCACTGCATATATATATATATATATATATATATATATATATATACCATTTCTGTTGTGAGGTTTACCAATGGGTAGATCTGGTCATTCTAGTTAGCAAACCTTGATGTAATAAGTTAAAGCACTCAACATTGTGCAAATTATCCATCATAATCCCATGGGAGGTTAGGAATGGTGGGAGCTTTGTTTTAATATATATATATAATTTAATGTCCGCTTCCTCAGCTAGCAACTGTATATATATGTGTGCGTGTGATAAATGTATGTACACTAAGTGAAAAACTCAGTCATCCATACAAAACCAGTTTCATGTTGATTAATAATCATTTAATCTCATAATTGGAATTTGTAATCATCATCACCATCACCACCACCATCATCATCATCATCATCACCCCCATCACCATCACCCCCATCATCATCACCACCATCTTCACCACCATTTAGTGTCCATTTTTCCATGGTCTTCTAAAACACAAAAAACAACAAAAAACTCCCCCCAAACAAATGTAGAGAATATTAGAAATTGAGACCTGGTCCTAACTGATGTCACATGACCTATTAAGGTGTTGAATTTAACAAGTTGACAGGTGACAGGTACAAATTTCAATCTCTTTATGACCACTGATGAGCTTGGCTGGTCTCGAGATCCTGCCGGGTCAATTGGAGACAGTTGTTATAACAGAATCAGCTGGAAGGAGAACTCAAGGACTCCATGGCCCTCCCCAGGGATATGTCGGTGATGATGATGATGGCTGATACTTGAGATATTGGCTACAACAATAGCTTTCATAATCTAGGTTTATCTAAATTTTTTTACTAGTGCCACTTGAAGGATAACACACAGATAATAAGACACACACACAGAAAAAGATATACACACACAAATACAGTAGTAAGGAAGGAAATCAATAACTTTAAATGAATAAACTACACTCATTGATTGCTGTGTCTCCTGGTTAGACATCAAAACAGTGTGTGTGTGTGTGTGTGTGTGTGTGTGTGAGTCTATGTGTGTGGTTAGCATTAGGAAGGGCATAGAAAGCAACTGTTGAAAGCAAGCCAGAAACTGTCTGTATGAGACATGGTCACCTGATTTAACTTGTTTCCCAACAGGACATCTCATCTAACCCATGCTGGTGTGGAAAATAGTAAACAGCGATGATGATGACATGCAAACAATGAATGGAAACAACACAGTACAATGAAGAAATATATTAGTTAAACACTTGATATAGAAGGAAAAGTGTCTTTACGTTTCGGATACTAGTCCTTCCTCAGAAGATAGAATGAGAAATAAAGGATTAAATAGAAAAAGAACGTGTATTGAATCAGTCCTTTTGGAGAGAGAAAAAAATGAATGAAAAATTCTGAATTGTTTTAGAATCAAACTCAGTACTTTCTGGTTGTGAAACCCTAATATACAAACCTCAACACACCTGCACTTTATTTACATATATATACATACACAAAAACAATCATATATATATATATAAATGTATATACATATACGAAAAAATATATTATATTATATACAAAAACATTACACACATCTTTACTCTATATATATTACATGTATGTCCGTGTGTGTGTATGTGTGTGTGTATGTATGTGTGTATGCATCTGTGTATATATGTGTGTGTGTATATGTGTATATGTGTTATATGCTGTAAAGTTCCACATTCAATACAACATACTGTACCTCTTGCAGTTAAAATATTCTAGTTCCACCAATTATTTCTCTTCCATGTATTGTGTGGAATAATGTCTCACTTGAGACTACATGTGGTGTATATGGTTGTAGCTGTGTATGTCTAACACACACTACATGTGGTGTTTATGGCTGTAGTGTGTGTAACACATAGCTACATGTGGTGTTTATGGTTGTAGTTGTGTCTGTATGTAACACACACTACATGTGGTGTTTATGGTTGTAGCTGTGTATGTCTGTAACACACACTACATGTGGTGTTTGTGGTTGTGTGTATGTCTGTAACACACTACATGTGGTGTTTATAGCTGTAGTGTGTGTAACACATAGCAACATGTGATGTTTATGGTTGTAGCTGTGTATGTCTGTAACACACTACATGTGGTGTTTGTGGTTGTAGTGTGTATGTCTGTAACACTACATGTGGTGTTTATGGCTGTAGTGTGTGTAACACATAGCTACATGTGGTGTTTATGGTTGTAGCTGTGTCTGTATGTAACACACACATAGCTACATGTGGTGTATATGATTGTAGTTATGTGTGTTTGTAACAGTCATTCACGTATATATATAATATATAATCTGTCTCTCCCTCTCTCCCCACAGACACACACACACATTATTGGCAGTATCGGTAGAGGGTCGGACGCCATGCCTTCCAGCATAGTTACGTCCCTTTACGATCTGAGTTGAAATCCCGCCGAGGTTGACTTTGCCTTTCATCCTTATGGGGTCGATAAAATAAAGTACCAATAATGCACTGGGTAATTGCTGGCCTTGTGCCTAAAGTAGAAACAATTATATATATATATATGTGTATATATATATATATATGGAGGCACATGGCTTAGTGGTTAGAGCATTGGCCTTGCAATCGAAAGGTTGTGGGTTCAATTCTCAGACCGGGTGATGTGTTGTTTCCTTGAGCAAGGCACTTTATTTCACATTGCTCCAGTTTACTCAGCTGTAGAAATGAGATGACAGGGACTGGGGTCCCTATCATTCCACTGCAAAGTGGTCGTGGAGGTGCCATGGCAAAACAGCACCCAGCACTCACTGCAAATGAGATTCGTGGAGGGAGGGCATCCAGCTGTAGAATTCAAGCCAGAATCAGTTCCTGTCCCACCCTTGCAAGCAGGGAGAAGCGGACGTAAAATGATGATGATGATATTCACACACTATACTCTACAAATAAGTGCTTTTCACTTGACTACATTTTCTGTACGATTATGTAGAAAACGTATGTGTGTGTATATGTGAATATGTATGATTTTATGTGTGTGTATCTATGTTTGCGTGTGTGTATATATATATATATATATATTTGATTTTACGTGTATGTTTGTTGTATGCATATATATACATATATATGCATACAAACATACATATATAAACATATATGTGTATACACACCTGTTTTCCTGCAATATCCTCCCCTATTCTAACACAATTACATCACCCATTGCCAGCTTCACACAAAGAATGGTGAGAGACTGCTACAGTAGTAATGGCTGCCACTGTAGTAGTAGTAGTAGTAGTAATAGTAGTAGTGGTGGTAGTGGTAGTAGTAGTGGTGGTAGTAGTGGTAGTAGTAGTGATGGTAGTAGTAGTGGTGGTGGTGGCAGTAGTGGTGGTGGCAGTAGTGGTGGTGGCAGTAGTGGTGGTTGTAGTAGTGGTTGTGGTGGTAGTGGTAATAGTAGTGGTGGTGGTGGTAGTGGTAATAGTAGTGGTGGTGGTAGTAGCGGTGGTAGTAGTGGTAATAGTAGTGGTAATAGTAGTAGTGGTGGTAGTGGTGGTAGTGGTAGTGGTAGTAGTGGTAGTAGTGGGGGTAGTAGTAGTGGTAGTAGTGGGGGTAGTAGTAGTGGTGGTGGTAGTGGTAGTAGTAGTGGTGCAAAATGGCCGACAACTGTGATATGGATGGCTGAAGGAAGATATTAAAATTAGAATTGATATCTGGAAAGACAGGTTGTTGATAGGTGTAATGTAGGAGTGGGGAGAGAGAGAGGGATGAAGGGGAAGAGAGAGTGGGGCGAAGAGGAAGTAAAAGAGAGAGAGAGGGACGAAGAGGAAGAGAGAGAGGGACGAAGAGGAAGAGAGAGAGGGACGAAGAGGAAGAGAGAGAGAGGGACGAAGAGGAAGAGAGAGGGACGAAGAGGAAGAGGGAGAGAGAGGGACGAAGAGGAAGAGAGAGAGGGACGAAGAGGAAGAGAGAGAGAGGGACGAAGAGGAAGAGAGAGAGAGGGACGAAGAGGAAGAGGGAGAGAGAGGGACGAAGAGGAAGAGAGAGAGAGGGACGAAGAGGAAGAGGGAGAGAGAGGGACGAAGAGGAAGAGAGAGAGAGGGACGAAGAGGAAGAGAGAGAGAGGGACGAAGAGGAAGAGAGAGAGAGGGAGGAAGAGAGAGAGAGGGACGAAGAGGAAGCGAGAGAGAGGGACGAAGAGGAAGCGAGAGAGAGGGACGAAGAGGAAGCGAGAGAGAGGGACGAAGAGGAAGAGAGAGAGAGGGAGGAAGAGAGAGAGAGGGACGAAGAGGAAGCGAGAGAGAGGGACGAAGAGGAAGCGAGAGAGAGGGACGAAGAGGAAGCGAGAGAGAGGGACGAAGAGGAAGCGAGAGAGAGAGACGAAGAGGAAGCGAGAGAGAGAAAGGGACGAAGAGGATGAGAGAGAGGGACGAACTGGAAGCGAGAGAGAGAGAGAGTGTCGTGAGACAGGATAAGGAAACATGAAAATAATACATATATAATGAGAAAAAAGGAAAATAAATATGTGAGAAAAGAATGCGGCGGCGTGGCTGTGGTGATGAGGTGAGGGGAGAGAGAGAGGAAGATGAGGTGCGGGGAGAGAGAGAGGAAGATGGGGAGAGGGGGGAGAGAGTGAGATGAAAAGATGGGGAGAGGGGGGAGAGAGTGAGATGGAAAGAGGGGAGAGAAAGAGGAGGAAGTGAAAGCAAAGACCTGTTTTCAGGTCTTCAGATAATTAATTCCGAGCACGTGCCATTTCGCTGTGGTGGTAATGGTATAAACTGACACATACATATATGTATATATATATATATATATATATATATAGAAATACACACACACGCACACACATATATATATATATATAGAAATACACACACATAAATATACATATACACCATTATATATATATTTTTTTTATTTAACAAGGCTCACTGTTTAGCCTTGATAAAATGAATATTTAAACTGCTTCGGTATTAAATACTCTTTTCTCTCGGCCATCAAACACATACGGAGATTATATATATATATATATATATATATATAATCTCCGTGAGAGAGAGAGAGAGAGAGCGGGGGGGGGGGTTAGTGATGGAGATAAAGGTGTAGTTTGAACTGAGAGAGAGTATCTACCAGTGAAGGCCACCAGCTCAACATAACCCATCCCAGCGAGGTCCAGTCCTGCCAGCCAAGGCAACAAGTCCGCCTAGTTACAGCCGACAGGTAAAATACAACTGAACGTTTGGTGTTGGTCTTTAAACCGTTTCTCCAAAGCTCTGATACTGGCAGAGAGACTACATCGCTTAGAACATTCTAGAAAGACTAACAGATGGAATTGGTGTAGAGTATGTAGGTGAGAGAGAGAGAGAGTAGGAGGGGGGGGCTAGAGTATGTAGATGAGGGAGGGGGACGTACATGGTAGCTAATAGAAGCGAAATGTATAAAATATGTTAGTATTTAGACATGGGCGTATATACATATGTATACAAGTACATATATGTATACATACATAATAGTATACATAGTAACAATAGTATACATACATACTACAGTAGTATACATACATAATAGTATACATAGTAACAATAGTATACATACATACTACAGTAGTATACATACATAATAGTATACATAGTAACAATAGTATACATACATACTACAGTAGTAACATACATAGTAGTATACATACATACAGTAGTATACATACATAGATATATGTACTATAATAGTATACATAGTAACAATAGTATACATACAGACTACTGTAGTAGTACTATACATAAGTATGTA
>OZ024756.1:44141120-44151120 GCA_964016885.1 Eledone cirrhosa
GTGTGGTGGTATGGTGTGGTATGGCATGGTGTGGTGTGGTATGGTTTGGTATGGTGTGGTGTGGTGGTATGGTATAGTGTGGTGTGGTATGGTATGGTGTGGTGTGGTGGTGTGGTATGGTATGGTGTGGTATGGTATGGTGTGGGGTGGTGGTGTGGTGTGGTGTGGTGTTGTGGTATGGTGTGGTGGTGTGGTATGGTGTGGTGTGGTATTGTTTGGTATGGTGTGGTATGGTGTGGTGGTGTGGTATGGTGTGGTGTGGTATTGTTTGGTATGGTGTGGTATGGTGTGGTGGTATGGTATGGTGTGGTGTGGTATGGTGTGGTATGGTGTGGTGTGGTATGGTTTGGTTTGGTATGGTGTGGTGGTATGGTATGGTGTGGTGTGGTGTTGTGGTATGGTATGGTATGGTGAGGTGTGGTGTTGTGGTATGGTGAGGTGTGGTGTTGCGGTATGGTATGGTGAGGTATGGTATGGTGTGGTGTGGTATGGTTTGGTTTGGTATGGTGTGGTGGTATGGTGTGGTGTGGTGTTGTGGTATGGTATGGTGTGGTGTTGTGGTATGGTATGGTATGGTGAGGTATGGTGTGGTGTGGTGGTATGGTATGGTGAGGTGTGGTGTTGTGGTATGGTATGGTGAGGTATGGTATGGTGAGGTGGTATGGTGTGGTGTGGTGCTATGATCCCATAACTCCTGATGAACCAGTAAGAGTGTTGTAGTGGCATATGGCGTTTCTTGGACATCTTCTAAAACCTGGCAGACCCCATCCTTCTCCAGGTCTGAACACAGTTGATTTCTTCCAGAGAAGGAGATAGAGGAGAAATGATAAAGAGATATAGAGGAAGAATCGACCCAGTACTTGACTGGTACTTTTTTAATCAAATTCTACAGGATTTGAGTTCAGAGAGCTGAGTGCGGGAACAAAAACGACCAAGCATTTTATCTGGTGTTCTAATGACTGCTAATTAACTGCCTTAATGACTGGAATATCTTTGATTAAAGGTCAAAGTTGATCTGGGATTAAACAACAACAACAGTAACAATGACATCAACAATAACACTGATGACAACAACAACAACAAAAAAACAGCAACCAATTTACATGAAATCTAAAGCAAATCACCTAATGGCTACTACCTAGAGCTTGGTAAAATATCTCATTTTATCCAATTTCCACCGTTCACCATCTCACCAATATAACCTCCTTCCCTTCTCACATCTGAAGATGTGGTTAAACAAAATATGATACGAAATAATGATAGATAATCATATATATGTGTGTGTGTTAGCGTATCATATCGATGCCTGCAATTGATGTGACCCGAGATTCCTTTAGGTCAGACAGCATTGCATATACAACCATGATTCATTCTTCCATGGTCACGTGATAGAACAAGAAAAAATATATATATTTCTGATAAGACCATAATGAGGTGAATGTTTCAAGTGAGAACTGCAGCTTTAGTTAGCAGCACTGGATCAAGACGACCGGATGACATAAGCACTTTCAATGTGTGTGTGTGTGTGCATATATATATATATATATATATTGGAAAATGTATCCTTGGTACAGTTAGGTATATTTGAAAAAAGGAAAAGAATGACTTCACTTGTAGTTGGTATTCTATGACAATTTAATTTTACAATTTTATAATTTTTCTATGTAGATCTACATTGTAAAATTGTAATATAAAATTATAAAATTAAATTATTATAGAATACCAACTAGAAATGAAGTCATTCTTTTCCTTTTTTCAAACACTCACACACACAAAGAGAAACATATATATATATATATATATATATATATATATATATATATATATATATATATATATATACAGCTAGGGAATGAGTACAATGAGGAAATTAGTGTACAGGCAGGGCTCCATCAAGGCTCACTCCTCAGTCACCTTCCATATCAGAAAAGTTTAAGACTGGTTGTCTATGGGAACTCACGTAGGCTACAATCTAGTTTCCCTATTCCAAAACCAGGTGGAGCAAGAAAAGAATTTCTAGACTTGGAAACAAGGCCTGGAATCAAAAGACCTTAAAGTAAACATATAGGAGGCCAAAATGTTAGTAAATTGGAGAGAAAGATAGGAGCCTAATACAGTCATGGAAGTGATCCTTCCGAATATGTAGAAAGGAAAGATAGAGGTCTGTTATTGTCGGGGAATGTGACCCTTCTCAGTATGTAGAAAAGAAAGCCAGGGGGTCTGATATTGTTGGGGAAAGTGACCCTTTTCAGTATGTAAAAAAGAAAGCCAGGAGTTTGTTACTGACAGGGAAGTGACCTTTTTCAGTATGTAGGAAAGAAAGACAAGGGTCTGATTTTGTCGGGGAAAGTGACTCTTCTCAATATATAGAAAAAAAAGCTAGGGGGTCTGATATTGGAGAAAGTGACCATTTATGTATCTTCACGGAACTTTGGTCTTTTACATGCATTCTTTATTTTTGATTACAGAGAAATGATAGGAAAAATCCACAGTTGGATCTTGGAAAGCTTCCATCAATCAATTATAGAAAAACTAAAGTGAACCAGAAGCAGCGCATGGGTTTTTATTGGCAGAATGACCCTCCCACAACACTGCACTACATAATTATTTATGTGTCTTTGTTTGTGTGTATATATATATATATATGTACATATATCTGTGTGTGTATATTATATGTATATATATACATATATATACATATGTGTGTGTATATATATATATCAGGAGTTACCAGTTTAGACAAGTAAGACCATATTCAGCTACACACAGAAATATATAAATGTAGACACACACACAACACATACATCCACACGACACACACATCCATACACACACACACATCCACACGACACACACATCCATACACACATTCCGCTGTGTCTACTACGACAGAGAGGGGGGGGGAGAATATTGCTGAGAGGGGGGTATATTGCTGAGAGAGGGGGGGATGTTGCTGAGAGAGAGAGGGGGGAGTATATTGCTGAGAGAGAGAGGGATAGAGAGAGAGAGAGTATATTGCTGAGAGAGAGAGAGTATATTACAGACAGAGAGAGAGTATATTACTGGGAGGGAGAGAGAGTATATTACTGAGAGAGAGTATACCAGATGTCCTCCATCTTCTCTATTGACCAGTCCAGTAGTAACACCATAAACCAGTTGTTCTACTGCAGTAACACAACAACAACTGACTCACATTTATTTATTTATTTAATTGTTTCATTATTTCTTTATTTGTTTGTTTGTTGTTGTTTTTGTGGGAATTTTGTTTTCTTTTCTCTATTTTTGATATTTGAAAATCACACAACAACAACAACAGTAATGACCACAACAACAATGGTGTGATGACAGTCATGATGGTGATGATGGTGGGGGGGGGGTAATGTTGGTGATAACCTCCAATATTTATTTCTTCATCAACAATAACATTTCAATCATTTTATCTATATTTTGTCATATTGGTTAAATCATTCCACCCCCACCCCACCACCACTCCCCTCCCTGCCCCACCAATCAATTCATTTAACCCTTTCATGACACCATATTTGAATTAGTTAATGAAGAATTTGGAAGGATTCACTATAATTAAAATGGCTGGCCATTTTGTTAGTAGTGGACTAGTGTCATTAATATATGTTACTACTTGGTGATGATGATGATTCAATCCATTCTAACAGCTCCATTAATGCATAGTGAATATATAGAACAGGATAAAAAAAACAAAGAAGGAAGAAAATGAAGCCAATAATAGAAAAGTGTAGAGAAAAGATTGTTAGAGGATCATCATCATCATTTTACATCCGCTTTTCCTTGCTTGCAAGGGTGGGACAGGTCCTATTCAGCACACCATCTCTCCACTTGTCACAGTCCTTCGTCATCTCCTCCGTGAGCTTCAGCGATCTGAGGTCTGCTCTCACCACCTCCGCCCATGTTTTTCGTGGTCTTCCTCTACTATGTCTTCCTTCAACTGGCATTTCTTGGCACTTCTTTACCCATCGGTCAACCTCCATGTGCATCACATGTCCACACCATCGCAGTCTTCTCTCCCGCACACCACAACTTATCCCTCTTATACACAGTTTCTCTCTCAACTCATCTATGCTTGGTCGTTCACGCACATTGACATTGCACATCCAACAGATGAGTTTGTTAAATAATATAATATATAATATATAACATATAACAAATAAATATAATATAACATATAACAAGTAAATATAATATATAACAAATAAATATAATTTAATATAATATATAACAAATAAATATAATATATAATATAATATATAACAAGTAAATATAATATATAATATATAACAAATAAATATAATTTAATATAATATATAACAGATAAATATAATATATAACAAGTAAATATTATATATAATATATAACAAATAAATATAATTTAATATAATATATAACAAATAAATATAATATATAACAAGTAAATATAATATATAATATATAACAAATAAATATAATTTAATATAATATATAACAAATAAATATAATATATAATATAACACGTAATATAATATAATATATAACAAGTAAAGAATTATAGCCTGGGTTGATAAATGGAGAATTAAAGAGAATAACAGGATGTTACTCAGTGTAACTGACACAGTACATTTAGATTAGTCATGGATCAGTCATGGAAGATAATAGAAATGAAATATGAACTATAAATGATGTGTCAGGTTCTACAGTTCTACGGACAGGAAATGGTAAGTCGAAAAGATGATAAAATATTGCTCCGGCATCTAGGATGGTAATAATGTTGCTAAACATACAAACATCCTAAACCTGTACCAGTAAAAGAGACAACTACTGCACAAATATCAAACTATAGTGTGTAAAAGACACTCGCAAAGACTCACTTCCCAACTAACATTCATCTAACTTCTGGTCTTCCATAGATAAGGAGTCTCTTCATTCTGCCTTCCATACTTCTGGAACAAGAAAATACTAGTCAAGAACTAAAGTCGATTCTTCTCTCTCTCCTTCTCTCCCCTCTCTCTCTATATATATATCTTCCCCCTATCTTCCTAGGGCTCTACAAGAGGTCATTAAGGGTTCTGCGAGAAACAGCAATAAATAAACTTATGAATTTCTGAGTAATTTTTGTTTAATTTTATATTCGTAATTTTACAAGATACAAACAGCATATTGTAATATGGTTATTGTAATAAAGGCTTCAATCTCTTATATTATTTAAGACTATGACATTACCTATAATAATTGTTTCTACTTTTGGCACATGGCCAGCAATTATCCCAGTACATTACTGGTACTTTATTTTATCGACCCTGTAAGCATGAAAGGCAAAGTTAACCTCGGCGAGATTTGAACTCAGACCATAAAGGGCCGTAACTCTTTGCTGTAAAGCATGGTGGCTGACACTCCACTGATACTGCCAATTCACTGCCCTCATTACCTATAATAATAATCGTTTCTATTTTTGGCACAAGGCCAGCAATTACCCAGTACATTACTCGTACTTTATTTTATCGACCCCGTAATAATAATATTTATGGAGGGGTTCCCTGAGACATGAAAACTATTTCAATTGTTTCACGAGGATAAAAAGGTTGAGAAATGGTGTGAGTGGGAAAGTAAGATGCCCAACAGAGAGGGCAACAGCCCCAGATTAGTACTGACTTGGTCTGTGACAACCCATCCAGTCCTTGATAGCTGGGATAATGGACATTAAATGTTGCTACTGGTGCTGGTGCTGTTGTTGTTGCTGCTGCTGGTGTTGATGATGATGATGACATTCATAGACAAAAACACGTCCATATAAACATACAAACACAAATGCACACACACACACATATATATACAAACACATACATTTACACACACACAATAAAAGACACCATCCAGACACACACACACACATAAATACACATACATATACATTTACACACAAACACATAATAAAAGGCACCATTCAGACACAAAACACATACACACACACACAAAAATGCACACACATATACATACACAACTAAACAACAACAGCAGTAAATGTAATTGTATATTTATATTTTGGGAACTTGGCCAATATTTAAGATTGATTGTAAGAATTCCATATGGAGAAGAGGAAAACCAAAAATATCAACATTGAAAAATATACAAAAAAAACAAACAAACTTGTAATAAGGACAACAATGACAACAACAATAACGACAACTACAGCAACAATAAGAATAATGGTTTCTTTATTGGCCACTAAGGTCTACATATAGGGGACAGTAATAATAATAGTGAGAATAATTTCACTAATGATGATGATGATGATGATGATGATGATGATGATGATGATGATGGGAATAATAAAAATACTAATGATATTAATAATAAATGATGTTAATGGCAATGATGAAATTAAAATAGTTATCATAATAGACATTATATGTCACTTTACTGTGTTAGGAATATATTTGGAAAGTTTCATTGGAGGGTGTGTACTATCTGCTGCTAATTATATATATATATATATATAACGGCGATGAATTAGTTTTGCGAGGTTTTTGATATGAAATCGTGTGTCGAAATTAAAAAAATATCTAAACATAGAAATGACCCAGCAGTTAGGCAAATCAGAGAGGCCAGCGAAATAGAACTTAGAAAGCCAAGGCTAAACAGAAAAAATGAATGGAATAACAACACCCAAACAAACAACACTGACCTAAGAGAAGTATAAAAATATAAAAAAAATAAATAAATAAATAAATAAATACATACACAAGCACAATAATAACAAACACATATAAACACACACTAGTAAACTAAGATAGAATACAATAACCAATACACAGTCACCCAAACACTATACACACACGCAAACGCATGCGCAGAGAAGAAGACAAAAATAAATAAATAAATAAATAAACAGACTAAATAAAGATGGCGTAGGCATACAATACAACAGGAGGAAACATAATAGCACCACTGACGATGTTGCAGATGTGCAACGAAAGAACTTTGTTAGACTATATATATGTGTTTGTGTCTATATTTTATCTGTATTTTTTACCGTTGTCAGTCAATAGTAACATTGAGGACCGAATAAATTAAATTAACCGATATAAAAGACACAGAAGCGAAAACCAACCAAACAGTGAGTGTGTTCTGTTATTAATTCTGGCAATATTATTACACAAATATGACCCTCCCCAAGTATATATATATAGAGAGAGAGAGAGAGAGAGAGAGAGAGAGAGAGAGAGAGAGAGAGAGAGAGAGAGAGACACACACACACACATATATATATATATGATTAGATATATATTTATATATGATTATATATATATATACATACATATATGGATGCATATGTAAACACCCCCTTGGTCACGAATCACAATGGGAATTGCACCTAGAAAGTTTCCCTCGGAGGCACAAGTCCAGACAAGGTTGTTTGTGGAAGACCAGCAGTCATCCATACATACCAGACTCCGCTCTCTCCATGCCACCGATGATGTCCAAGAGAAAGTCAATGACCGATACAGCTTGGCACCAGTGACGTCGCAACTCATTTCTACAGCTGAGTAAACTGGAGCAAACGTGAAATAAAGTGTCTTGCTCAAGGAAACAACGCATCAACCAGTTTGAGATTCAAACTCACAAGGCAGGAAAAGGTAGACAGTAGATATATATATATATATATATATATATATATATGTATGTATGTATGTATGTATGTATGTATTATTCAATTTATATATATAAGAAAAATATGCAATTTTATACACACATATATATGTATGTAGACATATGTAAATATAGACCAATAACTAATATACAAGAACTACGGCCAGCTATGTTTTGTTTCTCTCAGTATTTAATGTAAGTCTGTTAATGATATGCTACACTACAGTTAAAACAAGTCTGTACATGTCACACACTGTTTATTTGTGAGATCTCAAGTGAATAAATTCTGTGTCTTATGCAGCAAATGACATATGCAGTGTCTCTGTGTATGTATGTGTGGTGTGTATATAAATTTATATGTATATCATCATCATCATCATCTTGATGATATACATATATACATATATTATATATATATATATATATATATAAACGTTAGAATATGTGTAATAAGGCCAAGACAATGCAGATATGGACATAGGAAAAAGAATGCAATAGTGAGAGATATTGATGAGAATTCGTCTTTCACCTTGAATTTATTTAAATGTCCTTAATTTTCGAGATAATATCTCTTCTTCGGAGGGAAGTAAAAGTCTCAGACCAGCGTCTAAATTTCCAATGCTTCAAGTGAACTATAACCTCCTCCTATATATATATATATATATATATATATATATGTATATATATATATTATTTGTTTATGTTCATACGCAGAACAAAGGTGTTATCCAAGGTTTCAAGGCCCAGCTTTTGACCATACCTCCAGAAAACAAGTGGCATCAAAATAGTGACCTTTCATACACACACCCACAGACAAATATATATAGAGAAAAAAGCGGACGTATGATGATGATGATGATATATATATATATATATATGTATATATATATATATTGAAATAGAAATAGAAGCTTTGCCGTAATATTTTTTAGCATAATATGGGGTGTATAAACCGACTGAACAGAAAAAGCTGGGTATCGGCTCACATCTATTTCCATTCAGTGGGTTTATATTCCCCATTATTAGACTATATTATAGTAAAAATGTTATGGCGAGAGCTGATGAAACCCTCCATCTCACCTCATAAAGCAACACACACAAAATCATCATCATTTTCTAACCAGAAGAGCTTATATTTAAATTGTTTATCTGTGAGGTGTCTGGCTGATGAAACCCTCCATCTCACCTCATGCAAGCAACACATATCAACTCGTCGCCTTTTAAGTATCTTCCACAAATTTACCCAATCTACCTTTCATTGTGCCACCAGTGAGAGTAGCGGCTCTGAAATGAAATATAAAATATTGTGGTGTTTTCTGAGAGAAAACAGTAACATTGAAATAAGTTTCAGTTAGAAAATTAACCAATGAAAATACAGCATTAAACTAGGGCAGTGGTGGCGGTGGTGGTGGTGGTAGTGGTGGTGGTGGCGGTGGTGGTGGTGGTAGCAGTGGTGGTGGTGGCAGTGGTGGTGGCAGTGGTGGTGGCAGTGGTGGTGAGAGAGAGGAGTGTGTGTGAGAGTGACAGAGAAAAGGAAGATAGAAAAGGAAATAAATATGGGTGATATATCATCATCATCATCACAACCACTTATAAGGAGGACTGGGTACCTTTTATTGTGTCACCAGCACAACCACCTTACATCATGCAGCTGTTGAGGGTGCTGTTACTGCTGCTACTGATGATGATGATGGTGTGGCTATTACTTGTGTTGATGATGATGATCATGGTGATGCTCTCCTCCACTCCACTCCTCCCTCACTCAACCTCTCCTCCCCCACTCAACCTCTCCATCACTCCTCTCCTCCTTTCTCTCATTCCATCTCTCCATCTTAACCAGAACAATCTCAACAATCTCTAACACCAGTTACTGCTGTGACTCTTATAAAACCACTTGTGCAGCGTCACGACAGCATCACTGCAGCATCACGACAGCATCACTGCAGTGTCACGACAGCATCACTGCAGCATCACTGCAGTGTCACGACAGTGTGAGGACAGCATGAGGACAGCGTCATGACAGCCTCACGACAGCGTGAGGACAGCGTCATAACAGCGTCACGACAGCGTGAGGACTGTATCACGACAGTGTGAGGACAGCGTGAGGACAGCGTGAGGACAGTGTCATGCCAGCGTTACAACAGCATGAGGACAGCGTCACAACAGCGTGAGGACAGTGTGAAGACAGCGTGAGGACTGTGTCACGCCAGCATTACAACAGCATGAGGACAGCGTCACAACAGCGTGAGGACAGTGTGAAGACAGTGTGAAGACAGCGTGAAGACAGCGTGAAGACAGCGTGAAAACAGCGTGAAGACAGCGTGAGGACAGCGTGAGGACA
>OZ024756.1:44156120-44178620 GCA_964016885.1 Eledone cirrhosa
TTGAAGTTCAAATTTCAAATCAAATGTTTTTCTTATAAGGAGATAATAAAGAAAAATACACAACTGTACAGGTAAAACCAACCAGCAGGAGACCCAGGGGTAGACTCCATCCCTGTAATATGTTGGGGTAACATACATGAGCTTGACTGGTCTTGCTTGAAGAAGAAGAAGAAGAAGAAGAAGAAGAAGAAGAAGAAGAAGAAGAAGAAGAAGAAGAAGAAGAAGAAGAAATCTGTGTATTTGTGAATATGTATATTTAAATAATTGTTTTGTTTTTTTCTTTGAATGCGTACCCGCTTGCTTAATCATATGTATGTGTCTGTATACAACTATGTGTGTGTGCACATATATGCATTCATATGAGTGTGTGTGTGTGTATTTGTGTGTTTAGATATGTTTCCTTAAACATATGTATGTGTGTATATGTGTGTGTATATGTGTGTTTATGTGTGTGTGTGTGATTAAATATGTGCCTGTTTACGTAAACATATGTGTGCATATGGGAATGTTTGTGTAAACATATGCATGCTTATGTGTGTATGTATGTGTGTATATGTGTGTTTAAATATATGCATGTTTGTTTTTATGTGTTTGTGTGTGTATATATATGTGCAAATATGTTTCTATATGTGTGTGCATATGTGCATATATATATATACATGTACATTTGTGTATTTGTGTTTGAATGTATGCATGCATATGTGTGTGTATGTATGTGTGTATATGTATATGTGTGTGTGTATATGCATGCAAGGCTGTTTGTATGAATGTGTACATGTATGCTACCATATGTGAGTGGGTGTATGGTATGTGAGTGAGTACTTGTGCATTCTGACACATGTTTGCATGAACCTGCCTGTGTGTGCATGTATATACACATATATACACATACATCTATATAATCTATATATACATACATATATACACACACATATATATATATATATATATATATATATATATATATATATATATATATATAGATATATATGTACACATATATATATAGAGATATACATGTGTGTATGAAAGTGTGTGTATGTGTGTGTCTGTGTGTGTTTTGTCCGTCCGGCAAAGATCGTTAGCTTGTGTGTGATAACGGCTCTGATCACCAACCAGATTTGAGAAGAAATAAAAAAGGAATATACACATATATACATATACACATATATACATACATATACACATATATACATACATATACACATATATACATACATATATATATATATATATATATATATATATACATATATATATATATATATATAGAGATTCTTGAACCTTTTGAACTGTATATATATATATACGCATACACATATATATATGCATATATATATATATATATATATATAGGGGGTAAGTGATAGTTAACAACAACAACAGTAGACACGACGACAACAACAACAACGAAGAAGAAGGAGACGCCAGACGAAGAGAAGAGACCATCTGGAAGAGGTAGGAACGAAAGACATAACCTTCTTTGTTTTGTTATTGTTAGTGTCTTCGTATCGTTGTTGTTGTTGTTGTTGGCCCCACCATGATCATCATCACCATCATCATAGTTAAACACCATTGCTATACCACCTCCTCTTCGTCATCATTGCTATCATCATCATCATCATCAACTGCATAACTGCAACCACCACCACCACAACCACCATCATCATCACCATTTTATTCAGCATTACCAGTATTCCTACCTCTCACCCTATCTAAATCATCATCATCTTCCACAACATAATGCTACCATTTCTATCATAATCTTAATCCCCACCACCACCATCATCATCATCACCACCATCACCACCATCAACACCATCACCACCACCATCATCATCACCACCATCATCAACATTGTCACTGTTGTCATATCCACTATTTTCCTCTCCTTTCATTTTCCTCTCATTCCCAGCTGCTGCCTACATTAATCCAAACATCGTTCACATCATCATCATCATCAGAATTATTCTCATCATCATCATCATAAACATCCTTATTTACATCATCTTCCTCCTCCTCCTCATTTAATGATGATGATGATGATTATCATCATTTCTGTAGCTGGTTAATTCCACCACCACCACCATCAGCACCTCAACCATCACCACCACCACCACCAACCACCATCATCACCATCACCATCAGCACCACTACCACCATCATCAATACTGTAGGTGCCTCCCTCACTAAAGGTGTGTTGGTTTCTCTTCTTGTCAGCAAACATGCCAAGCTGCTGCTGCTGCTGTTGTTGTTGTTATTGCTGCTGTTGTTGCTGCAACTATATATTTTATCTGTAACACCACCTGTGTCTTTCACTTACAGCAGCAGTAGTAACAGTAGTGGTATATACAGCAGCAACAGTTGTAGTAGTAACAGTAGTATCAGCAGCAGCAGTAGTAGTAGTAGTAGTAGCAGCAGCAGTAGTAGTAATAATAGTAGCAGTAGCAACAGCAGTAGTAGTAGCAGCAGTGGAAGCAATAGTAGCAATAGTAGCAGTAGCAACAGTAGTAGTAGTAGCAGCAGCAGTAGCAATAGTAGCAGTAGCGGTAGCAATAGTAGCAGTAGCAATAGTAGTAGTAGCAGTAGCAATAGTAGCAGTAGAAACACTTGATAGAAGGCTTCCCCTGGACAGGACGCCAGTCTATCACAGGTTTAATTCCCCAGCTAGTACTCCCTCGGTGTACTGGAACAACAGGAAATAAAGTGTTTTGCTCAAGAACACAAAACCTGACTTGAACCTCCGACATTATGATTGTACCTCAATCAACCGAACCATTTGGCCAATTACTGGAATATCAAGATGTCATCAACTGATGTTATTGTTATTTCTTAACTCCAACACAACCTTGGTTAGTGCACTTATGATAAAAGGACATTCCAGCCATGACTATCTCATCTGCTTTTTTTAAAACATTATATCCAGGACTACATTACCTAATGTATTCTTGTTATTAAAGTTACTAAGGTGTTATTTAAAGGATGAGGCTTGGTTCCAGGATTACATTATCTGATGTGTTCTTATTAAAGTTACTAAGGTGTTATTTAAAGAAGGCTTGACTCCTGTTCCTTGCAGGTTCAGTATCTACCGATCAGTTCCAGCATTTATACAACTATGATATATCTCCATTGTTGAGTCTGATCTTCTCTTGTGTCTTTGTTCAATTCTTTTATCAAGCATGTGATATCACATGATTTTGATATTACATACACCATATTGATATTATTACATATATCATATTGATATTAGTACATATACCATATTGATATTATTATATCAATATATTATAAGGCGGTGGGTTGGCAGTATCGGTAGAGGGTCGGACGCCATGCTTTCCAGCATAGTTACGTCCCTTTACGATCTGAGTTCAAATCCCACCGAGGTTGACTTTGCCTTTCATCCTTACGGGGTCGATAAAATAAAGTACCAGTAATGCACTGGGTAATTGCTGGCCTTGTGCCTAAAGTAGAAACAATTATTATATATATCATATTGATATTATTACATATACCATATTGATTTTATTATATATATCATATTGATATTATTACATATATCATAAAGTACCAGTAATGCACTGGGTAATTGCTGGCCTTGTGCTAAAAGTAGAAACAATTATTACATATATCATATTTGTAAATAAGATATTAATATTCATTTTATGTTATAATATTTTAATTATATCAATTATATTATCTTTAATATAATATTATATTATAATAGGATATCATATTTAAACATTATTATATTGTATTAAAATATTTACCATACCTAATTAGAATATTTTTTTAGCATTCTAAAGGTCTGGATACAAAGTTGAATTAACGAATCCTAGGGTTTAATTAGCATGAGACTGTAATTAACCTTGTAAAACTGAAGTTAAGGTAAGTTACTTATGTTGCTTCCATCTACAACTATTTCCATCAATCTGTCCATCTATCCTTCCATTTCTCCATCTGTCCATCTGTCTATCCACCCATTTCTCCATCTGTCCATCTGTCTATCCACCCATTTCTCCATCTGTCCATCTGTCTATTTTTCCATCTAGTTGCCTGCCTCAATATCTATGTAACATATCTCGCTTTCTCTCTCATTCTCTTCATCTCTCTCCCTCTCTCTCTGACTCTCTATCTCTTTCTTGTTTTAGCTATCTATCACCCAATATATATATATATATATATATATATATATATATATATATATATATATATATATTATGGAATGAGGTGATAAAAGCCGACCTTACCCAACTACACCTCTCAAAGTCAATGATACACGACCGTGACTTCTGGCGTCACGCAGTAATACAGGGTACCCGACCTCCCATGGGTACATGCTGAAGCATATAAACAATATGCCCCCCCCCCCCACCACCGCAAGGTGGTCGTGGAGGTGCCACGGCAAAAAAGCACCCAGCCCACACTGTAAAGTGGACGTGTAGGCGCCACGAAAAAGCACCCAGCACTCACTGTAAATGAGGTTGGTGTTAGGAAGGGCATCCAGCTGTAGAAATCAAGCCAGATCAGTTCCTGTATGAGCAAGGCATGGTCAGCCGACCAGACACTGCCCACAACAGGACAACCCGTCTAACCCATGCTAGCGTGGAAGAACGGACGTAAAACGGTGATGATGATGATGATATTATGGAATACTGTTGGCTTCTTGCTACAATACTTTCTATACCTTTCATTTATATATATATATATATATATACATACACATACAAGTATTGATCTGACTGTTTAACCAAGCATCCCTCTGTCTGTCTGTTTGCCTGTCTGTCTGTCTATGTAATTGCAAGAGTATCTGTTGATTTCACAGTCTGACAATGCCTATATATGGGTGTGTGTATATATACACATATATATATATACACACACACACTTACACACATATACACATACAGGTATATATATATATATATAATATATATATATACACACACCTATACATC
Source organism: Eledone cirrhosa (assembly GCA_964016885.1). Taxonomy (NCBI): domain Eukaryota; kingdom Metazoa; phylum Mollusca; class Cephalopoda; order Octopoda; family Eledonidae; genus Eledone; species Eledone cirrhosa. Next base: position 44,161,076 of record OZ024756.1, read on the forward strand.
CTCCCACATATGGTCTTTTACCCACTCATAATTGACTATTAGCCCCTCATTTTAACTAGCATATCAAGTTACTTCCCCCTAACGGCCGCCGTTTCAAGTTACCTAGAGGGCGACACATTGATTTTTATTGCTAGCTTTTGTTTTATTATCAATCAAATGTTTTTTCTATTAACCCTTCAGTGACCGCGTTTCTAACAATATATTCCCTTTCTAGTTTAATTAGGGAGTTAAATCCTTAATCTAAGATGTCACATATTGTGACCTGCTCCTGGCGTCCAGTATTGTCTCTTCGGCCACTGATGGTCCCAATACAGAAGAGAAGAAGATAACCAAATACCGAGGCTTGACCAACCACATGTGGTTTACAGCAGTCACTGTTGAGACCTCAGTTGGTGTCCTCAGTCCCTGAACTACCCTTTTCCCCCTCCATAATATGGGAAAGGTAACAGTCCACCTGAAGAAGGTACTCCATGATATGGAATGGGTGTCACTGGTCATTCTTCACGGCAATGTCTTTACTATTTTGTCCTCAGTGGACAGTGGAAATATATCACACGTGGTATAAGGGGAGTAGACAGGGTGGGACCACACAGATCAGGGTGTAGTAGACCGGGTGGGACCACACAGATCAGGGTGTAGTAGACAGGGTGGGACCACACAGATCAGGGTGTAGTAGACAGGGTGGGACCACACAGATCGGGGTGTAGTAGACCGGGTGGGACCACACAGATCAGGGTGTAGTAGACAGGGTGGGACCACACAGATCGGGTTGTAGTAGACAGGGTGGGACCACACAGATCGGGTTGTAGTAGACCGGGTGGGACCACACAGATCAGGGTGTAGTAGACAGGGTGGGACCACACAGATCGGGTTGTAGTAGACCGGGTGGGACCACACAGATCAGGGTGTAGTAGACAGGGTGGGACCACACAGATCAGGGTGTAGTAGACAGGGTGGGACCACACAGATCAGGGTGTAGTAGACAGGGTGGGACCACACAGATCGGGTTGTAGTAGACAGGGTGGGACCACACAGATCGGGGTGTAGTAGACCGGGTGGGACCACACAGATCAGGGTGTAGTAGACAGGGTGGGACCACACAGATCGGGTTGTAGTAGACAGGGTGGGACCACACAGATCGGGTTGTAGTAGACCGGGTGGGACCACACAGATCAGGGTGTAGTAGACAGGGTGGGACCACACAGATCGGGTTGTAGTAGACAGGGTGGGACCACACAGATCGGGTTGTAGTAGACCGGGTGGGACCACACAGATCAGGGTGTAGTAGACAGGGTGGGACCACACAGATCGGGTTGTAGTAAACAGGGTGGGACCACACAGATCGGGTTGTAGTAGACAGGGTGGGACCACACAGATCAGGGTGTAGTAGACAGGGTGGGACCACACAGATCAGGGTGTAGAGGGAATAGACAGGGCAGGATAAATTATTCCACTGAAAGTTTTAAAGTATATTGAATTGCTGCCAAAAATGGTAATGATGATGATGGTGATGGTGGTGGTGGTGGTGGTAGTGATGGTGGTGATGGTGGTGATGGTAGTGGTGGTGGTGATGGTGGTGATAGTGGTGATGGTAGTGATGGTAGTGATGGTGGTGACGGTGGTGACGGTGGTGATGGTGGTGACGGTGGTGACGGTGGTGGTGGTGGTGACGGTGGTGACGGTGGTGGTGGTGGTGGTGGTGATGGTGGTGGTGGTGATGGTGGTGGTGGTGGTGGTGGTGATGGTGGTGATGGGGGGGGGGGGATGGGGGGTGGGGGGGGGTGGTAGTGATGGTGGTGGTGATTGTGGTGACGGTGGTGGTGGTGGTGGTGGTGATGGTGGTGGTGGTGGTGGTGGTGATGGTGGTGGTGGTGGTGGTGATGGTAGTGATGGTGGTGGTGATGGTGGTGACGGTGGTGATGGTGGTGGTGATGGTGGTGGTGATGGTGGTGGTGGTGGTGGTGATGGTGAGGTGTGTGTGGGGGGGGGGTGATGGTAGTGATGGTAGTGATGGTGGTGGTGATGGTGGTGATGGTAGTGATGGTGGTGGTGGTGGTGATGGTAGTGATGGTGGTGGTGGTGGTGATGGTGGTGATGGTAGTGATGGTGGTGGTGGTGGTGGTGGTGATGGTGGTGATGGTGGTGATAGTAGTGATCAAAGTTCTGGTATGCCTGTAACAACAGAGTACAATTAAAATCGACCCCCCCCCCACCACTACCCCCCCCCCCTCTGTCCAATAGTCCAACACATGTTCTACAATGTCACAATAAAACCAAACATTTTGTCAACACAACAATTGCATTAACGTCTCAAACAATAATAATAATAATGGTGGTGATTTCTGATTTAGACAGAAGATCAATAATTTTTTTTTTTTTTGGGGGGGGGGGGGTCGATTAAATCCCCCCCACCTCGGTCGGTCTGTTAAAAACATTCCTTGTCATGTCTTCAACATTATAGACTTGTTGTTAGATTTGTTGTAGTTGTTGCTGTTATTGATGTTATTCTTGTTAATGTTGCTGTTGTTGTTTTGCTATCGTTTATTTCTTCTTTTCCTCCTCTTCTTCTCAATCATGGCTCTCATCATATTTATATGACAGGCTTCTGTATAGTCTTCATCTACCAAGTCATTGTTTAGTCCAAGTCTATAGTAGAAGACATTTGCTCAAGATGGCAGACAGTGGAAGTGATCCAGAAATACCAGAGTTTCGAGGCCACGGCTGAACCACGTTTATAGGTGTTTGTGTCTTGGTCGGTGTGTGTGTGTGTCTTTGTCTGTGTGTGTGTGTGTCTTTGTCTGTGTGTGTGTGTGTGTGTGTGTGTGTGTGTGTGTCTTGGTCGGTTGTGTGTCTGTGTGCGTCTTGGTCTGTGTGTGTGTGTGCGTCTTTGTGTGTGTGTCTTGGTCTGTGTGTGTGCGTCTTTGTGTGTGTGTGTGTGTGTCTTTGTCTGTGTGTGTGTGCGTACAAATATAATGAACCAACAATCATTATTACCACCTAGGTTAACTTTGCCTTTCATCCTTACGAGGTCGATAAAATAAAGTACCAGTAATGCACTGGGTTATTGCTGGCCTTGTGCCAAAAGTAGAAACAATTATTAGTATATATACATACAAGCACATATATATATATATACATTATGGAATACTGTTGGCTTCTTACTACAATAATGTCTATACTTTTCAGTTATATATATATGTGTACATATATATATATATATATATACATGCACACATGTATGTGTGTGTTTGTGTGTGTGCATATAAGTGTGCCTGTATGCACACTCACACATCCACAGAGTCATACAAACACACACACACAGACATTAAGCCAGTAGCAATATTCACATATGTGTCATTGCAGTTGTTTCAGTGACACAACAAATGCTTCACCGCTTCACCCTCCCACAATGCAATTCGTTGCTGCACTGTTGCGCCGCACACTGCTGCATATATAGCTAGAAGACTTTTCTTTCAATGCATTCATTGATCTAAAATTTTAGTTTGCTCACTGTATTGATTATGTTATCCATTCTAAATATTGCAGGATATATTGTGGTCTGGTTGGGATGTCTTCTATATTGTTATGTCATCCTCTTTCAATCATCAATACGGTGCTTACCATTTATATTATTACTACTGAGGTGGTGAGGGGGTGAGGGTGAATTAGGGGGTGGGGCTTGGGGTTGATAAAATATAGTACCAGTAATCCACTGGGGTTGATTTAATTGACTTTCCCCTCCTCCTTTACGGGTTCGATAAAATAAAGTACCAGTAATGCATTGGTGTCGATTTAATCGACTTTCCCCTCTCCCAAAATTGTTGGCCTGTGTCTAAATCAGAACTATTATTACTATCGAGATGAGAGCAGTGAACTGGCTGTATCGATGGAGCGTCAGACAACAGGATTTGTGGCATAAAGTTATGGCCATTTGCATTCTGAGATTAAATCCTGTCGAGGTTAGCTTTGCATTTCATCCTTCCAGGGTCTATAAAATAAAGTACCAGTAACACCCTGGGGTTGATTTAATCGACTTTCCCCTCCCCTGAAATTGTTGACTTTGTGCCTAAATCCAAAACCATTATTGAATATGGAAGAGAATTGGCAGAATCTGTAGAGCGTCAAACAACATACTTTGTGGTATATAGTTAAAATCTCATTTCATTCTTATGAGGTTCATGAAATAAAGTACCAGTAATACACTGGGGTAAATTTAATCAACTTTCCCCTCCTTTCAAATTGCTGGCCTCGTGCCAAATGTAGAAGCAATTATGAATGTTTCCGTCTAACTCTGTTATCTTCATTAATGACACTTCGTTGTAATCTTGCTAGAATGAGAAGCTGGATCTATGTACTTTGATAGAAATGGCTGCTTCTTTTCAGCTTGACCTGTGTTTAGTGATTGATTGAACTGTTCAGCAGCTGGATACTTTCAACACCATAGAAATTAAGCTTCTTTTCCATTAATCAATACAAGAACTCTGTTAATATGCTTATTCCTAGTCCAATACTGTTCATCATGAGTTTTCTAGTCTTGGTTTTTGTGGTTGATGTTGTTGTTCTCTACCTGGAATTATTATGTAAAATATTTTATCAAACCAGCTTGATTCCTTATATGGAGCTCATTGTTATCATTCTTTAAAATGTATTCTTCATGTTTCTAAGTCATTTATCCACTCTTATATGTAATACTGTGGTCATATCTGGATAGTGACCTGTGCTGCTAATCTTTTTCTCCTTCACCAAATTCAACAGAGACTTTCGAACATGGTTCTGATCTTGGCAGCTAAAATCCAGTCTCTTTTGTCTAGCTGGGACATTACTACTTTATCTCTGTATCCTATGAATATCTCCAGGCAGTAAATTGTTAAAATGTTCTTTAGAATACTTTGTCGTATTCGTTTCAACTCTCTGAGTTCAAATCCCACCGAGGTCAACTTTGCCTTTCATCCATACAAGGTTGATAAAAAAAAAAGTACCAGTTTAGTACTGGGGTCAATTCTTCCTCTATCTCTTTATCAATTCCATTCTCTAATGATGATGACGATGTTGATGATTACAACGGTGATGATGATGGTATTGATGATGACGATGTTGATGATGACGATGTTGATGATTACAATGATGATGATGATGCATTATTTTATTGCTAACAAATTGGACATAATTTTGTCAATATGAGAAGATAAATATGGTTGCCATGGTTTTATTAATTTGAGCCATGTGTGGCAAATATAGAAATCATTATTGAAATATATATATAGATATACTTTAATATATATATACTTTAATATATATATATATATATATACTTTAATATATATATATATATATATATATATATATATATACTTTAATATATATATATATATATATATATTAAAGTATATATATATATATATATATATATATATATATATATATATACTTTAATATATATATATATATATATATATATATATATATATATATATATATATATATATATATATATACTTTAATATATATATATCATCATCATCATCATCACCGTTTTACGTCCGTTCTTCCACGCTAGCATGGGTTAGACGGGTTGTCCCGTTGTGGGCAGTGTCCGGTCGGCTGACCATGCCTTGCTCATACAGGAACTGATCTGGCTTGATTTCTACAGCTGGATGCCCTTCCTAACACCAACCTCATTTACAGTGAGTGCTGGGTGCTTTTTCGTGGCGCCTACACGTCCACTTTACAGTGTGGGCTGGGTGCTTTTTTGCCGTGGCACCTCCACGACCACCTTGCGGTGGGGGGGGGGGGGGGGGGGCATATTGTTTATATGCTTCAGCATGTACCCATGGGAGGTCGGGTACCCTGTATTACTGCGTGACGCCAGAAGTCACGGTCGTGTGTCATTGACTTTGAGAGGTGTAGTTGGGTAAGGTCGGCTTTTATCACCTCATCCCAAGTCATCTTGGGTCTCCCCACTCCGCGGTTTCCATCAACTTCTAGTGCTCTGCACCTTTTTATGCAGCTGTCATCCTTCATACGCATCACATGTCCATACCAGCGTAACCGCCTCTCCTGCACGCAGCATTTGATTCCTCTTATGCTCAGTCTCTCTCTCAATTCATTTATGCTTTGTCGTTCACGTATATTACTGTTACACATCCATCGGAGCATGCAGGCTTCGTTTCTCTCTAATCTACGTAAGTCTTCCACCTTCAGCGCCCAGGTCTCACTACCATGCAACATCGCTGTTCGGATACACGCATCATACAGTCTGCCTTTCATTCTGAGGGAGAAGCCTTTTGCAGCTAGCAGTGGTAGTAGTTCCCTAAACTTCTTCCATCCCGTTCTTACCCTAGTTATTGTACTTTCTGAGCACCCACCTCCGTTGCTAATTCGGTCACCTAGGTAGCAGAAGCTGTCTACTGTTTCTACAGGGCCCTCCCAGAGATTGGTGGTACTTGTTTCCTGTGGCTGTTTGCTTGCTGTTTCAGCACAGCTGCTGCATGTGAATCCTACATTCTTAATTAAGCTTCCTGAGATCCCGCTACATCTCTTGTGTACCCATTGTTTGCATTTGGGGCAAAGAATGGAGTTCCTACCTACACCTTTCCTACATACTGAGCAAGGCCATTTCCCTGAGGGGATCTGGGTTCTGTTTTCTCGTCTACTTATAAGGACCTTAGTCTTTGTCATGTTGACTTTGAGGCCCTTTCTCTCTAGTCCCTGCTTCCAGGTTTGGAATTTATTCTCTAGTTCTACCATAGATTCAGCTATGAGTGCGAGGTCATCAGCATACAGGAGTTCCCATGGGCATCCGGTCTTAAACTCCTCCGTTATTGCCTGCAGGACTATGATGAACAGGAGAGGGCTAAGAACAGAGCCCTGGTGGACCCCAACCTGTACGCTAAATTCCTCGCTACACTCATTGCCAATCCTAACTTTGCTGACTGCTCCCCTATACATGGCTTGTACCGCTTTCACAAGCCATTCATCTACTCCTAGTTTTCTAAGAGCCCACCAGATTACTGCACGTGGAACTCTGTCAAAGGCTTTCTCAAGGTCGACAAATGCCAAGTAGAGTGGCTTACTTTTAGCTAGGTACTTTTCCTGTAATTGCCTCACAAGGAAGAGCGCATCAGTGGTGCCTTTCCCTGGAACAAACCCAAATTGCATCTCGTCTATATTCACCCGGTCCCTAATCAGCTGTGCTATAACTCTTTCTGTTACTTTCATGACCTGGTCCATCAACTTTATACCTCTATAGTTTCCTCTATCTAGTGCATCGCCTTTACCTTTGTAGCAGTTGACAATGATGCTACTGCACCAATCTTTTGGTATGGCCCCCTCTAGTATTACCTGGTTAACGATACGTGTGGTTATAGTGTGACCTACAGACCCAGATGCCTTCAGCATCTCGGCAGCTATACCCGATGGACCGGTTGCCTTCCCTATCTTCATATCTCTGATTGCCTTACTTACTACGCTGCCGCTGACTTGTACTGCTGGTCCCTCTATAGGGTCTACGTGGGGTAGGGTCTCTTCTTCCCATGCATTCTCCTCATTTAGTAATCTATCATAATGACTCTTCCATGCATCTTTCTTCTCAGCACTTGTGAGGGCAAGCTCACCTTTATCATTCCGGATACACTTCTCTCCAATGACATCACAACTATCTCTGACACACTGCCTCGCAATCTTGAATACCTCCTGTTTCTGGTCCTCACGTTGTAAAACATGCTTGAATTTTCTATCCTCTGCTTCCCTCCTAGCTAAGTATACTTGTCGCCTAGCTTCCCTCTTGGTCTCTATGTAATGTACCCTGCTCCCCCCGTTCTTCCATTCTTTCCATGCCTGTCTCTTGGCCTTGACTGCTTCATCTACCTTATTGTTCCACCACCAAGTCACTCTCCTCCTGCTTGAGGTCTTACTCCAGCCACAAACCTCATCCGTCGCCTCTAGTAAGTTATTTTTTAGGAACTCCCAGTTCTCTTCTACGTTAAATGTCTCTATCTGTTCTTCTTTACTGTCGTAGGCGTTGAGTAAAATATCTTTAAATCTGTTACTGGTTGAGGGGACTTTCAGCTTCCAGATCTTTCTTCTCCAGGTTGGCCTCTGTTTCAGGGCTCGTCTAGTTCTGACCGTGAGGTCGCTGACAACTAAGCTATGTTGGGATGTACATTCCTCACTAGGGAAGGCTTTTGTGTTTACGACCGTCCATCTGTCACGTCCTCTGATGAGGATAAAATCTAACTGACTAGAGTGCTCCCCTGATCTATAGGTGATCAGGTGGTTGTCGGGTTTTTTAAAGTTTGTGTTACATATCGACATGTCATTGGCGTCGCAGAATTCTAGAAGTCTGAATCCTTCCTCATTCCTTGTGCCAACTCCATGGCCTCCATGTACTCTATTGAAGCCGTCGCAGTGTTTACCTACGTGTCCGTTAAAATCTCCTGCAATGATTAGGAAGTCCTTGTCGTCTGTTAGAGCAGTAGTGTGTATTAGGGACTCGTAAAACCTATCCTTAAGTTCGTCTGGCAGCCCCGATTGGGGTGCGTAAGCTGATATTATTGTGGTAATTGTCTTATTCAGGACTAGTCTGAGTTTAATGATTCTTGCATTTACCCTGTACACTGAGATTACTTTATCTACCCACTTGTCATATATATATATATATATATATATATATATATATATATATATATATATATATATATATACTTTAATATATATATATATATATATACTTTAATATATATATATATATATATACTTTAATATATATATATATATATATATATATATATATATAAATATATATATATATATATATATATATACTTTAATATATATATATATATATATTAATATATATATACTTTAATATATATATATATATTAATATATATATACTTTAATATATATATATATATATATATATATATATATATATATATATACTTTAATATATATATATATATATATTAATATATATATACTTTAATATATATATATATATTAATATATATATACTTTAATATATATATATATATATATTAATATATATATACTTTAATATATATATATATATACTTTAATATATATATATATATATATATATATATATATATATATATATATATATACTTTAATATATATATATATATATTAATATATATATACTTTAATATATATATATATATATATATTAATATATATATACTTTAATATATATATATATATATATATATATATATATATACTTTAATATATATATATATATATATTAATATATATATACTTTAATATATATATATATATATATTAATATATATATACTTTAATATATATATATATATATATTAATATATATATACTTTAATATATATATATATATATATTAATATATATATACTTTAATATATATATATATATATATTAATATATATATACTTTAATATATATATATATATATATTAATATATATATACTTTAATATATATATATATATATATATATATATATATACTTTAATATATATATATATATATATTAATATATATATACTTTAATATATATATATATACTTTAATATATATATATATTTTAATATATATATATATACTTTAATATATATATATATATATATTTTAATATATATATACTTTAATATATATATATATATATATATATATATATATTAATATATATATACTTTAATATATATATATATATATATTAATATATATATACTTTAATATATATATATATATACATACTTTAATATATATATATATTTTAATATATATATATATACTTTAATATATATATATATATATATTTTAATATATATATACTTTAATATATATATATATATATATATATATATATATATATATTAATATATATATATATATATATTAATATAGCGGCGATGAATTAGTTTTGCGAGGTTTTTTTATATGAAATCGTGTGTCGAAACAGATATTGTTATATTTGGGGAGGGTCATATTTGCGTAATATTGCCAGAATTAATAACAGAACACACTCACTGTTTGGTTTGACCGCCGGTCAGTCAATGGCAACATTGAGGACCGAGTAAGTTAGATCACAGATATAAAAGACAGCGAGAAGCGAAAACCAACCAAACAGTGAGTGTGTTCTGTTATTAATTCTGGCAATATTACGCAAATATGACCCTCCCCAAATATAACAATATATATTAATATATATATACTTTAATATATATATACACTTTAATATATATATATATATATATACTTTTATTGATATACTTGGGGAGGGTCATATTTGTGTAATATTGTCAGAATTAATAACAGAACCCACTCACTGTTTGGTTGGTTTTCGCTTTTCGCTTCTGTGTCTTTTATATCGGTAATCTAATTTATTCGGTCCTCAATGTTGCCATTGACTGACCGACGGTCAAAAATAATACAGATACAATATAGACACAAACACATATATATAGTTTATCATAAATCTTTCGTTGCACATCTGCAACATCGTCAGTGGTGCTATTGTTTCCTCCCATTGCATTGTATGTCTACGCCATTTTTATTTAGTCTGTCTATATATTTATTTATTTATTTGCTTGTTTTTTTATTTTATTAGTACCCACTGTACTAATAGGAAATGTATCATATGTAAGGTAAACCCCCGGATAAACTGTAAAACTAGAAACGTAGTCTATAGCATAAGATGTACAGAGGGTACTTGCAGAAACATGACAACAACATACATAGGTGAGACAGCTCGTAGCATAGGTGAAAGGATAGACCAACACTGGGGGGAACTAAAAGGATGAAAAACGGGTCAGTACTATACGAACATGCCAGACAACAACACGACGGTAACATAGACAACATAGAAATTAGAATAATATCTAAACATAGAAATGACCCAGCAGATAGGCAAATCAGAGAGGCCAGTGAAATAGAACTTAGAAGGCCAAGACTAAACAGAAAGAATGAATGGAATAACAACAACACCCAAACAAACAACACTGACCTAAGAGAAGTATAAATAAATAAATAAATAGATAAATAAATAAATAAATAAATACACAAGCACAATAACAACAAACACATATAAACACACACTAGTCACCCAATCACGAACACACATCACACATCAAACAAAACACTATACACATGCGCAAAGAAGACAAAATAAAATAAACAAACAAGGAAATAAATAAATAAATATATAGACAGACTAAATAAAAATGGCGTAGACATACAATGCAACGGGAGGAAACAATAGCACCACTGACGATGTTGCAGATGTGCAACGAAAGATTTATGATTAACTATATATATGTGTTTGTGTCTATATTGTATCTGTATTATTTTTGACCGTCGGTCAGTCAATGGTAACATTGAGGACGGAATAAATTAGATTACTGATATAAAAGACACAGAAGCGAAAAGCGAAAACCAACCAAACAGTGAGTGGGTTCTGTTATTAATTCTGGCAATATTACACAAATATGACCCTCCCCAAGTATAACAATATTTGTTTCGACATACGATTTCATATAAAAAACCTCGCAAAACTAATTCATCGCCGTTATATATACTTTAATATATATATATATACTTTAATATATATATATATACTTTAATATATATATATACTTTAAGGTAAAAAGATGAAATCGAAAATGCAACTGGAGTCTTATGAAAAGCAGAAGAACTGCGAAACCGGTAAAAGAACCAAATAAATATATTTTTTAAAAAAGACTCCAGTTGCATTTTTGATTTCATCTTTTTTTCTTTATACTTTCACTCGTGTAGGACACCTCGGTTATCTTTCATTTTGTAAAAAAACCCTCAATTTCAAATATATATATATATATATTTATATATATATATAGAGAGAGAGAGATTAACAGGTTGTCATAGTAACTGTGGGAGAGGAGACAGGACAGATAAAAGTTGTATTCTGATGAAAGGGATGGTGGCCAAGATCTATAATCAATGGGAGGGAGAGGAGGAGGAAGAGGAGAGGGGGGGGTGACAGTGATGATGACGATGGTGATGACGGTGATGATGGTGGTGATGACAGTGGTGATGACAGTGATGATGACAGTGATGGTGATGATGACAATGATGACAATGATGATGATGATAAGTATGAAGGTGATGGTGATGATGGTGATGGTGGTGGTGATGGTGGTGGTGGTGATGATGGTGGTGATACAGAATAAAAGAACCTCAACAGCAACAGAGTAAAATGAAATGTCCAACATACAAGTTGCCAGTTGCATTCCTGTGCAGCAGATACGGAGGTGCAGAGACTGGCAGAAGGAGGGAGAATTAGTTTGGCTGCAAGTCTTGGCACAGATATTCATTGTGGCTTTGGTGAAGATGTGGGGGAGGGGAGAAGGGGTGTGTGTGTGTAGGGTGGTGAGTAGGGTGGTGAGGGTGGGGGAGTAGGGGTGATTGCATGTGTGTGTGGGGGGGCTGCATGTGTGTCTGTGTGCATGTTTGTAACAGAGAGTTATAAACAGAATGACATATATATGTTTATATATGTGTGTGTGTGTGTGTGTCTGTATATATATATATATATATATATATATATATATATATATATATGTAGAAGTTATATTTAAATTGTTGGGATACAACAAGCAAATATTTTTATAATTGATATAAAGCACTCAACAAATTATTGGAGTAAAAATACGATATATTACCAAATTATAAAACTGATCTATATTATATTTTATCTGATGAAAGCGCACCATAATTTGACTTGGTGTCCTTGAAATATGTATAATGAAATAAGTATGGTTTTATAAATATAGTTTCCATTTGGTAATATATATATATATATATATGCGTTATTGTTTATAATTAACAGAAAAATGTACTCAATATGAGGTGTCAAGTATAATTATGTTTATTTAACTGATCCCTTAGTCTGCTGCCATAGTTCTAATTTCTGTGATTTCTCAATCAGTTGAATGCCTGGTGGTGATCTGTCATGGAGAAAATAAACATTCTTCAATATATATTATATTATATATATATATATAGATATATATAGATAGATATATATATATAGAGAGAGAGATAGATATATATATAGATAGATATATCGATATATATATATAGTGAGAGAGAGAGAGATACATATATATATATATATATATATATATATATATATATATATATATATATATATATATATATATATATATATACATATATATATATATACATATATATATATCTATATATATACACACACACATATATATCATCATCATCATCATTGTTTAACGTCCATCTCCAATTACCTCTTTAACTGGAATATAAATATATCTACACCAAGTGAATCTAATCTGACCCAGTGACTGTGTTGGTCTGGACATGTGATGTGTGTGGACATGTGATGTGGGTGGACATGTGATGTGAGTGGACATGTGATGTGAGTGGACATGTGATGTGGGTGGACAATGACTGATGGATGAAGAAATGCCAGGAAATCCCAGTGGAAGGAAGCTGCAGTAGAGGATGACCAAGAAAGACCTGGGCAGAGGTTGAGAGAGCTGATCTCAAATCTTTAAGACTGGCAGAGGAGATGACAAAGGAACGTGACAAATGGGGAGATGCCGTGGTGAGGAGGACCTGTCCAACCCATGCTAGTGTGGAAAAGCAGACATGATGATGATGAAAAGGTTGCAAGGCAAAGTTGACATTAGCAGGAATTGAACTGCCAAACTCTTGGTTCACTGTCCAGTATCTTAGCAACTTCAACATCCATACTCTCTAAATAGTAAATAACCAACAAGGTCTGAATGTGTGTGTGGTGTGTGTGTGAGTGCGTTTGGGTATGAGTGTATGTGTGTGCATGTTTGTGTATATGTGTATGCGCATGTGTATGCATGCATGTTTATGTATGTTTATGTTTGTTTATGTTATGCTTCTGTATATGTGTAAGTCTGTTTGTGTATGTGTGTATGTATTTGCGAATACGTGTATATGCGTGCATGTGTGTGAATATGTTTGTTTATAGGTGTGTGTATGTATGTGTATACGTGTATGCATGTATGTATGTGTGCGTGTTTATTAATTGGAAGACTGACAAACATAAAATTACTTCAGTTTGCTAATTAACATAATAAACAAATAGTTAATTAACGCAGCATGTTAATTAGTTGGCAAACTTACAAATGAGGCAACATTCAGTTATTTCACTTAAAATTAATATAAGGATTTCTTCTATGTAAACATTCATAATAATAATGGTTTCTTTATATAATAATAATAATGATAATAATGATAATGATAATTTCTGATTTAATAATAATAATAATAATGGTTTCTGAGTAAGGCACAAGGCCAACAATTGTTTTTTGCGGGGAGGGGAAAATAGATTAAATCGATCCCAGTGCATTACTGGTACTTCATTTTATCGACACCGTAAGGATGAAAGGTAAAGCTAACCTTGGCGGGATTTGAACTCAGAATGTAAAGAGCCGTAACTCTATGGTGCAAAGCATGTTGTTCGATGTTCTACTCATTCTGTCAATCCACCACCCTTTAATCATAATTGTTTCTACTATTGGCACAAGGACAGCACTTACCTAAGTGTATTACTGGTACTTTATTTTATTGACTTTGTAAGGATGAAAGACAAAGCAAACCTTGAACTAAGAACTTAAAGGGATGTAACTATATGCTGTAAAGCATGTTGTCTGACACTCTACTGATTCTGTCAATCTACTGTCGTAATAATTGTAAAAAACTTTGTGAAGCGGAAATTGAGACAAAAAAACACTTTACCTCACATAATATCTCACATAACATTTACATTACTCTATATATACTATTGTATTTTCACAGTAAAGGCTTTACCTCACATAATATCTCACATAACATTTACATTACTCTATATATATTATTGTATTTTCACAGTAAAGTCTTTACCTCACATAATATCTCACATAACATTTACATTACTCTATATATACTATTGTATTTTCACAGTAAAGGCTTTACCTCATAATATCTCACATAACATTTACATTACTCTATATATACTATTGTATTTTCACAGTAAAGGCTTTACCTCATAATATCTCACATAACATTTACATTACTCTATATATACTATTGTATTTTCACAGTAAAGGCTTTACCTCATAATATCTCACATAACATTTACATTACTCTATATATACTATTGTATTTTCACAGTAAAGGCTTTACCTCATAATATCTCACATAACATTTACATTACTCTATATATACTATTGTATTTTCACAGTAAAGGCTTTACCTCACATAATATCTCACATAACATTTACATTACTCTACATATACTATTGTATTTTCACAGTAAAGGCTTTACTTCACATAATATCTCACAACATTTACATTACTCTATATTTACTATTGTATTTTCACAGTAAAGTCTTTACCTCACATAATATCTCACATAACATTTACATTACTCTATATATACTATTGTATTTTCACAGTAAAGGCTTTACCTTACATAATCTCACATAACATTTACATTATTCTATATTTACTATTGCATTTTCACAGTAAAGACTTTACCTTACATAATATCTCACATAACATTTACATTACTCTATATATACTATTGTATTTTCACAGTAAAGGCTTTACCTCATAATATCTCACATAACATTTACATTACTCTATATTTACTATTGTATTTTCACAGTAAAAGCTTTACCTCACATAATATCTCTAATAACATTTATATTACTCTATATTTACTATTGTATTTTCACAGTAAAGGCTTTACCTCACATAATATCTCACATAACATTTACATTACTCTATATTTACTATTGTATTTTCACAGTAAAGGCTTTACCTCACATAATATCTCACATAACATTTACATTACTCTATATTTACTATTGTATTTTCACAGTAAAGGCTTTACCTCACATAATATCTCACATAACATTTACATTACTCTATATTTACTATTGTATTTTCACAGTAAAGGCTTTACCTCACATAATATCTCACATAACATTTACATTACTCTATATTTACTATTGTATTTTCACAGTAAAGTCTTTACCTCACATAATATCTCACATAACATTTACATTACTCTATATATACTATTGTATTTTCACAGTAAAGGCTTTACCTCACATAATTATCTCACATAATAGTGAATCTACGAGATTTTTATATTATTTATTATGAGAACAATACCCTAACATAACTATGAGCAACTGGTTACAGCCGGTTTGAAGAGAAAAAGGTGAGAGAATTCTGGCTGGATATGGCTGGTTTAAATGCTAAAGGGTTAAAATCAGAAATTGCAAATTCTCACAACTCACGACCAATGTGTGGCTACAAACAGTTCATCCCCTTCTGCCTCATCATTTTACATCTTTTCCAGAACAACAATTAACTATAAAAACACAATAATCAAAATGGATCCTGAAACCAAATACAGACTGTACAATGAGGAGAATGAGACGGTTGACCAGATTAACGCCAGCTGCCCAGTCCTTGCCAAGTCTGAATATATACACAGACATGATCGAGTTGGCAGCTATAGCTACTCGGCAATATGCCAACCATTAGCCATGAAAATGGACAAAAAAATGATATAAACATGTAGGAGACATGACAACAGCTGGGTCCCCACCATGTTGAGGTGTACATACATCTATTAAACAGATGGGAGTGTGCACATAGTACAGTTTATTGAAACTGGTTACTCCTTCTTCGCCTTCCTCACCCACTTATTCCTGCGAGAGTCGTGGGAGCAGTGTCCTCAAACACTCCTTCCTGCAAATCCTGTCAGAAGCAACCATTTCCAACTGATCCAGCTGGATCTCCAAGTGAGACCAACTAAGCTCATGGATGTTATCCAACCATCTTTCTCGTGGTCTACCCCTGGGTCTCCTGCCAGTTGATTTTTGCTTGTAAAATTGGAAACCTTTAAAATTGGTGGCTTTATTTCATAGAATCAGAACCGGCTTTGGACAGATTGGTAACTAAAGAGTTAATCTAAATCTTAAACAACAACTTGCACTAGGAAAGAACATCTTCTCTGCTTGAAACAAACATTTTTTTTTACTTTTACAGATCTGGAGAAAAACCAAAACAACTAAAACAAGAAGATAGAAAAATAGAAAAATATTCTTTGATTCTTAGAGACTTGATTCCAAAAAAATGGACACGAGCAGCCAAGAATTGGACGAGTTATGTGATAAAAGGTCATCTTTAAGACGGTCTTACAGTGAAGAAATGACTAGCAGTACATTGGCAGATCCATTTAAGAAGCCATGTTACTGTTGTTATATTCCAAAGAGATATATTTTAGCTTGTATGGCTTTTCTTGGCTTTGGTAAGTAATTTATACTTTTCCACATTTAATGCTGACTCATTTTTCATATTTTTAAAATATATATATTTTTTTTGTCTTTTAACTCTTCTTTTTCTTATTCCATTTAATAAATATTACTATATATGGTTACTATATTAAAAAGAAAAAAAAATATCTTTTTATTGTATCAGTGAGTATT